>BQNB010066603.1:23498-34501 GCA_026074375.1 Tanacetum coccineum
GCTTAAGCCTACCGCCATATAAACTGAAACACTTTTCTTGTAAACCCTTAAGATTTAGTTGCATTAATCAAAATAAACTAAAAAAATTATAATATTTTCACCAATAATTAACAAAAAACATAAAAATATTATGCATAACCAGACCTCGCAATTTATATGAGGTTAACATAAACACAAGTCTTAACATCTCGCATACTTTCCGCTGTTCTAAAAAAAAACACCTCGCATACTTGAGTCATTTCTAAATTTGTTGAACAAGTATCTTTGGTCCAACAAGTTTGTCAGACTAACATGTATAAGTTATCACTATTTTATATAAACCCATTTAAAGATATTTGAGTCTCAATTCTCCACGGGCTTAAAAGCCTAAATATTAGTCAACAACAATACCCAATCTCGCAAAAATGAAAATGAGGAAAAGCCCAAACATTTATTGAGCAACACAACCCTAATAAAATAATGAGTGAGAGGAGAGGACTACATATAAGACCACTTCATTTCCTTCCTTACCACGAAAAAAACATAACCGCCGTTGAGAGAAAATGCAGATCTTCGTGAAAACATTAACAGGGAAGACAATAACCCTTGAAGTCGAATCCTCAGACACCATCGACAATGTTAAGGCCAAGATTCAGGACAAAGAAGGTATATACTTTTGTTAAAAATTTATAAAGTTTCGTTTTTTTATATATATATGTCTGATAATAATAGTTGTTAATATTATAAAAAACAGGTATTCCACCGGATCAGCAGAGGTTGATATTTGCCGGAAAACAGCTTGAAGATGGTCGTACTCTTGCTGACTACAACATCCAGAAAGGTTGTTTTTTGTATATAATTTTTTTCTGTTTTATTATTATTATGTGTTGTTTTCTACCATTTATTATTGTTTTGCTACTTTTTGGTTGTCGGATTATTTGAAGAAAAATTTTTGTCGGGCACTTTCCTTTGTCGGGTTACAAAGAGGTGACTATATATCGGATGAAATATTATAACTAACAAATTTCTTGTCGGCTAAAGGGTTTTTATCGGCCTGTAAGCTTATTTGTTTTCGTCTTATATCTCACAAGCTCTTTATTTTTTTATTTTGCTTATTTTGAAACTTTTAAGCCTATAAGTGTCAAAATAAGCAAAATAAGAATAAAAATGAGGCTCATGAAACATAAGCCGAAAACAAATAAGCCCATGTATAAGTTTCAACAAACAGTCTGCTTAAGCTTATTTATATTGGATGAAAAAGTTTATTTAACAAATTTCTTGTCAGCTAAGGGGTTGTTTGTTTAAGCTTATTTATGGGCTTATGTGCTTATTTGTGTTTGTGTTGTATCTCATAAGCTCAGTCTTTTTGGTTAATTTTAAAAGGGAAAATTCTCTAAATGCCCCAAAAGTAAGTACTAGGTGTTAAATGCCCCAAATATTTTTTGTTTCTCAAAATACCCAAGGCGACCTCGGCGACTTGGGAGACTTTATGCAAAACTTTGACACTTGGCGACTGGGGCCACTTGGGACCCTTGTCAAATTTTATGTGAAAGTCTCCTAAGTCGCCTTGCGTATTTTGGGAAGCATTTTTTTTGGGGCAATTAACACCTAGTTACTTATACTTTGGGGGCAAAATAAGAATTTTCCCATTTTAAAACTTGTGTGCTTATATAAGTTTTTTATGAAATTAGCCAAAAAAATGGGGCTCAAGAAATATAAGCCGATAAAAATAAGTTCATAAGCCCATAAATAAGCTTCAACAAACACTCTAATTGTTGGTGTGGTTAGGATATCGGGTATAAAGGTTAATCAGATTTCAGATGTTTATGGGTATCTGTGTTCAAAATCACAGTTTATCGATTGATTTGTTGAACTGTTATAAGCTGATCGAAAGTCATTGAGTATATCAGTTAGAGAAAAAAAATTTAGCAGGATATTGGTCTTTAACTTTTAACAGTCTAAGATATCGGGTGATTGATTGAAAGTTATCAGGAAGAAATTTATTTATCCGACAATGAATTAGTAAATTATTACTTACTATAGAATGATTGTTAATTAGTTTATTATTCAACACTATTTGTCATTAGTTTATTAATTTACAAAGGTTTTTTCAACATTGAATTTGTTTTATAAAATATTGTTACACTGGTTTTGATGTGAATCTGTGGTTTACTAGTGGCCTTTTACCACAAGTTTGAGTTAATATAGGAGTTTGTGCTAATTGTGGTTGTTTATACTACTCCGTATAATGAAATCAAACACATGTTCAGTTCTGTTATTATTATAATTGGATAAGGAAATGAAATTGAATTACTGGTTTTATTCTTTTACTACAATTGCTTGACATGCATATTTGCACAAGGAGACATACACTTGATGGTATAGTCAGTTGGATTCTGATTGTATTTATTGTTATATTGTGTTGTTTTGTTTTTGATTTTGTGTTGTTTTGTTTTTGATTTTGTGTTGTTTGTTCAGAGTCGACTCTTCATTTGGTCTTAAGGCTGAGGGGAGGAATGAAGACAATAAAGATTGAGCCTTATTTGATGGCGCTGGCTAGGAAGTCCAACCAATTCAAATCTGTTTGCCGCAAGTGAGTCATTCTCTCTGTTGCCATATAAGCCATGTTTTGTTTCTGTTGTATTTCTTATTTTAATATAACTGTGAATATGATTTATAGCATATTGTGTAGTAGTAGTAGATTAGTGCCTGCTTTCATTGGCCTTGGTCTTCTTTTATTTTGAACACCATGAGATTATTTGAGCTTCTGGGCATCTTGTAAGATTAACGTCAAGAAAGTTATTTTAGCCATGTTTAGGTCATTACTGATTATCTTATTCTTGAAACAATGATATGAGTTTTTAAGCTTGAATGGGTTCTATAATATGTGCTTCTAAAACTTATGCTTATTTTGTGTATTGTCTAAGTTGATCATTGCCTTATATGTATTGAATTGCTTGTTCTTAGGTGTTATGCACGTCTTCCCCCAAGGGCTGTAAACTGCAGGAAGAAGAAGTGTGGCCACAGCAACCAAGTAAACATTCTTTTAACTTCATTTTGATTGTCTAATCCGTGTTTGATTCGAATATAATTTGGTGTACTTTATTAGAATCTGCTCTATTGCTCTTACTTTCACTGACTAGCTGTTTAATTTTTGTGGTTGCAGCTAAGGCCAAAGAAGATGATCAGGGTGGATTGAGTGTCTTGTCTCGTTATTTTCAGAACTTGTCTCGTTATTTTCAGAACCTTGTTTTGTTATTTTCACAGCTTGTTTCGTTATTTTCAGAACTTGTCTCGTTATTTTCAGAACATGTCTCGTTTTTAACTACGTATGGAGGTAGACTTGCTGAATTGTTTGTTTAATTCAAGAAGCATTCTTGATTTGATATTGTTTGTATTTTTGTGATGGGGCGTTTGTCGATTTTTCTTGCAATATTCCGCTGATCTTTGAAGCTTAATATGTTGCTTTAAGTTAGACATTGTTCTTTTAGCATAAAACCCGAGGAAGTTGATACTTGATATTTCACCATTATCCTCAAGACAGGTTTACACCACTGATGGTATATATTATATAATACTGAAATTTTAGAGGTGACAATGGATATGTTAACAAGGTGAAATATTGACCAAATGAATTATGTATAGTGTATTTTGTTGCATGTTCAAATAGTTTGTTTGCTCCATGATAGTATGTTTTTAGTTGATCTTCAGTAACAAATTTACACATGAATCTTGGTTCCCTTATTTTACATCTTCATTAGCTGATTAGCGAGGGTACGCAAAGAATGCGTCTTGAGTTGTCTTTCTTGTCTTCTTATCTATCAAGATATTGGTGTGAAGGACTTTTTATCACAAATCCAATGCTCCTAGTAGAGAAGCTAACTATAGTATGCATACTTTACCAATAACACCAAAGAATGGTCGAAACTGCTTTACTATTGGAAACCAACTAGAAAAGCTAGAAATGCTTTGAGCGATTAGACTTTTGAACAACAGTTCAATATTACTTATTGTGTCTGGCACAGTCGACACCATGTCTGGGTTACAGCTCTTGCTACCTCCACTTTGATCGTGTACGTTTATTGCTTTGGATTGTTTTGCTAACACAAGTATACATCTATCGTGCTCCTTTCACGGGATGAGATATTGTAGGGAATCTACCCATTTGGCAACCAAAAATGAGCTTTCCAAGTGAACATTGATGAACTCTTGTCGAAAAAGTATGATATGCTTTATACTTGAGGACTGTCTATACCAAAAGGATCGAGTCTGTGTGTGTAAACAATCCTAAACCAATTAAAGACTGATACGATGTAATAGTTATATTTAAATGCAATAAGCAGCAAAGCAGTTTTATAAAGCAAACTAAACAAAAGTAAATATGGAACTTTACGGGAAATAAAACCGCTACGCAACACTTGTTTAAACATCATTCCACTATAACATTTACTTTCTCTACTGCAAAATTAAGCTAACATTTTGCTACTAATTGGATCAAGACATGTATCTAAGGTTGCGCGAGTTAGTGGGTTCATCAATTTGCATGTTACTTAAACTACATTCGAAGGACCCAATGCGAAGTTGTTCACTGATGCGCTGAACTCAGAGTTTTTAGTCTCCACTTTAGAAGAGGTTTAAACTTCGAACCATCTCCATTTGCTCCCTCTTGAACCTCACCATCTGCACCAGTCACCAAATAAAGAAAATATTACAGACTATAAAAACACATTATTATACAGAACATATGGTAGGTACATGAAAAGGTTTTGAGTCATTCTTACAATGGAGATCGACAGCTATGTTAGCTTGATCATCAGCTTCATTGTCGTACACCTTCCAGAATATACAAAGCAAAGGAAATCCAAAAGTTAGAGAAAAAAAAGTGATTTGCATATCCTGGAAAATAAGCTATTTATTTGGGAGTAAAAACATGGTCACAAGTTATAGCATTAGTTGATAAGGATCAGTAAAGAGATAGTGTACACTACTAATTAACCGGAAGATTGAAAATTGGAAATGTGTACCCTTTTAACATGCCAAATCTCAAAAGATAAGAACTTTTCTTTCAGATCCGTGGCCACATTGCACCAGTTACACATGTTACGGCTCTTGGCTGTCCATGAACCATTAACCTGATTCGTCAAGATTATATTAGACCTGTTAGTACAAAAAGCGTGTAGGGGCGAATGTGAATCTAGACTGCTAAATGGGATGGACCATGGGCTAGAATACGATGTTGATCTTGTACTAATCCAAGTAATGAAGTGGCGATCTGCACAAATGAGAGTAAACCGTTAGCCTTACCGCGGGGCGGACCCCACGATTAAGCTCCGGCGTGAGAGTAAGTATACATGTTTGTCAGAGAGAATGTCAGAGTATGTGTGTGTACTAATGATGGGGTAGAATGTACCTTTTTGGGGTGTGAAATGACCCCTATTTATAGGCAAGCCCAATACTAGGGTTTCCTAATATTTCGCTTGCGACTGTTAGTAGCCGGAGTGGGTCCCTTGTCGGGCAAGGGTCCACGTGTAATCGTGTCTGCGGACGTGAGTATCCTTCCGCAGCCCGTGTTTGTCCACGGAGGTGCAACGGGTGCGGCTTTAAGAGGTACTCACGTGCGTCTTTGGAATATCCGGAGCGTGACCCTTGTCAGGCTTAGTAGTCCGGCTATTTGTTGTATTGGGCCAGGGCCCATATGCGCATATTATGAACTAAGCCCAGTAAGCTTGGTATTCATACTATACGTCATCAAGTCCCCCCAGTCTAGTTCGCTTATTGTACGCGGTAACAATTATAGCGTGCGGTGAGCGTTGCTAGACTAGAGTTTCGTGATCATTTTCTGCAGTTTCGTGATCATTTTTATTTTGTTCCTATTTTGTTTGCGTCTTTTGCGTTGTTTGCAGTTGTCGTTGGTTACGTGGGTTCTTGTTTTGTCATTTCATCTTCTACCGATCTTTGGACCGCCTGGTCACCAACATCCAGCTGTTATCAATTATCTTTTTACATTGTATTTTTCAAGTTGATAAGGAGGTGTGTTGATTTTAGACTGTTCATCATCTGACATTTTCGAATTGAATATTCCCTTGGGTATAAATAGTCGACTCGTGCTTCACTGTTTTCTTTTTTCACCTCTTTCACTTTTCTACCATTGTTGATAAACTTGAAGGTTCTTTATTTGCACAACATCTCTTATTCTAAAAACTTTGTTTACATTAGGTTACCTCTTTGTCTTCTCTTTTATTTATGGGCCGTATTTACATCCATTAAATGTGTTCTTACACAAGAACATTTTGACGCTATTTGTGTAAAATATTTTGTTCCGGAGGAAGTTTCATCTCAAATGCCGAGTTCTGACGCTACTATGCATGAAAGGCCAACTTGTAAAGTTGGAATGTATACCCGGTTATTTGTTTGCAAATATCGTATTCTTTTTCACCTTCTTTGTTCTGTTCTTTACTCTCTTCAGCATTCCGTTCTCCCAATGTCTGTATTTGGGTCTGCCAAAGGTTTCTCATTTAGATATCCTGTGTCGCGTTTGTAAATATCAATTCCAGTGTTGGTGCTGTACCGGTATTTCTATAAACACATTTATATAAGATGGTTATTGGTTTGGGATTTTCAACGCCCGAACGTCCGTGCTTGTTATTCTAAGAACTTGGATTCCGTGAAGAATTGGAATGACCACTTTTTCTGGGTGGATGAGTTTGTAGTTCCTGCTAATGCTCGGTTTGGTTGGTTTTCGGGTACAAACATTGTTAAAGATCGAGCTCCCACCATATCTGAATATAATGTGGAGTGCCTAATCACCACTTATTGCTCAAGCCTCTCTGTTCCTCCCTTGGTTCCCGGTAAGGAAAGAGATTTCTTTGTTGGAGTGTTGGCATAGCGTATAAATTACCTTTTGAATAAAGATACTTACCCCCCGATTTGAGTATGAGAACGGAGAGGGTGGGTGTTATGTTCTGTATATACATTGATTATTTGTCTTTGCTTTTTCCGTTTTTCTTGTTTATTTACTCTTTATTCTTTTTCCATGTTGTCCTTTGCAGAGATGGATTTGAATGCTTTTATTCGGATCGCTGACCCCCGTAAGGTGAGGATTGCCGAGAGAGCCAAGGGTGCTGAGATTGAGAGGGCTATCGGGACGTGGCTAAACATCGTACAGTGACCTACTTCCAACCTCCAGTTGTTCGCCCTTCTGGAGAAGTTTAGGAGTTGTCGGGCTAGCATCGGAAAGAGAGTTTGTTGGCGATGCAGGTTTGGTGGCAGCTCGGTGTGGATATCCGGCCCCCCCCCCCCCCCCCCCCCCCCCCCCCCCCCACCCCCCCCCCCCATTTATGTTGGTGTCATGAGAAAGTTTGAACAAATCTGTGCCCAACCACGGATGATGTTATGGTGCTGAAACTGAAGCACCCGTGGCCCATGACGCTTCCAAAGAAAAAGAGGGTTTTATACTCGCGAAAAGTTGAGTGAAGTATTCCCGCCGCTTCTCATCCGCCCAAGAGATTGAGGGCTGATTATGGAACAACTGGTGGTTCCGTTGCTGGAGGTAAATCTCCTAGTGTTCTTAACAGGTTGCTCCAAGATTCTTTGTTAACGGTAGAACAGGGTGTCCCAGCTCTTCCTACCTTACCTTTTATTACTTCATCCGTGACAGCTTTACCTTTGGAAGAGGGCGGAGATCACACTGACTCCGTGACTGGTCCTTCTTTGCGAACTATGGGTCCCTCCGCGAGGTTCGTAGTTCTATCTGATTCTTCTCATCACTCAGGTGCTAAATCTGCGGATCCTGAGGTTGACTCCTTTGTCAGGTCTGTCGTTCCGGTGATGACTACGACCACTACTGTAACGGCCTTTGTTTCTAGTGTTGCTGCTACGGCCACTACTTCTGTTGATGTTGCAAAGGATAAGGATGTGCCTTGCCTCCGTCCGTTTTTGGCTTGTTCTTAGTTCATCTGATATGAATGGATCGCACCCTTGAGTTTTTACAAAGGGAAGTCGGGTAGAGTGATTTTGTTGCTTTGGGGCATCCAGTGCAGGAGGGTGATGGGGATATTGATTTTGTAGAGATTATTAACTTGTCCTGAGTGGTCTGTGACTAAAGGTTTTGAGCTGAATGACGGACGATCATGTGCTAATATGATTGATCATTTTACTCCTCCTGCTTTCTTCAAAACTGTTCGCGGAATGGAACCGGTGATTTCGTTTTTACGCTTAGCTTGGGACTAGTGAAAAATCGGGGACGATGAATTTATCCGTCAGGACATCCGTAGATTATTCTATGGGCGCTTCTCATTCTATGATCCTAGTGTTGATAAAATAAAGAAAGTCAAACATGTTAGTTAAGAAAAGAAAAAGAAAAATCCAAAAATATTAGGGATAGTTAGTGTATATATAAAAAAATGGTGAAAACGGGACTTGTCGAAGCTATTGATACTTTAGTTCCCCTTGACGAACACTTAGCTACTTTTCGAGGTTATTAGTCGAGGGGGATTGAGATTCTTGGTTTTCTTAAGTGTTTACTTCATAACATTGCGTGAGGATATGACAATATCTTAGTATGGGGGATTTTGGTATATGTGTAATTACACATACCTTTTACCTTTAAAATCAACCCTAAACGACCAAAAACGCACATAAATTGCCATAAATATGCTTGTTCTTGTGTTTGTACTGTGCAGATACCGGATATTCACTAAAAGACAAAAATCGAAGCCAAACCGGACAAAACTGAGCACGGATTTGGAAAGAGCGCGAAAAACTAAGGCCAAGGGTACAAAAGGATTGGAAACGGAGCTCAAATGGAAATTACCGGATCGACTCGACAACGTTTGTGTATTTTATGAAGTCAAAACGAAGTCAAAGTCAACCCTGGGATACGTCATCAGACTGAGCATCGAAAACCGAGCCTGAAAACCTAAACCACAAAAAGTGGGCCCACACGTACCCTCCTAGTGGGTCGGGTCAGCCCACTTATTTTACTAAGCCTTTTAAACCCTTTATGACCCATAAGCCCATTCCCTTTTATTTAAAAAACCAAACGGCCCAAATTATAAACACTGGCCCAATCCATTAACCCACTTAACGGGTGTTAGCCTTTTATTCTTTTGTCTCTACACCGTTAGTCCTAAAGGACCAACGCTGTTAGTCCAAAAGGACTAATGGTGCAATACCCAACCAACTACAAGGACCAACGAATATCACCACAAGGACGGTACATGTAATATCACAAGCCACCTCGAGGGGTCCTTTTTGCCATTTACCCAAACTCTACCCCTGGACCCCTAAAATCAAACCCAAATGAACCCTAACTATTTTTCCCGCCATAACCAAATCCCAAAACCCATTCACGGGTCTTTTTCCCCTCTTTTACCCTGCAACACTGAATACTCAAGGGGTAAGACCAAACCCTCACCTCCACTAAATCCCTTTCTGCCATGTTGGCAATCCTAGGCTGTTTTATTAAATGAAGGGATGAGATCGTTTGATTTGGCAGCAAGCTAAATGGATGGTGGGGATTGAGACTCTGGAGCCTCTCACATAGAAAGCACAACAAGCACATGGATTGAAGACCTCAACAGCCTATATAAAGAAAGAAGACAAATGTAGTTGAAGGAGGAGTTTTTTAGAGTAATTTAATTCAATTTCCAGTTTTAATTTATGTTTATGTAATTTTCAGCTTAAACTATCTTTGTTTGAATGTTTTAATCTCATTTTCAGTTGTAAACTTTTCCAATTTAATAAAAGTTCAAAAGTTTTTTTTATATCCTGTGTTAAAGAAGAAGGTTACTGTTCAACTGCTTATATAAGTGTGAATTATAAGCTCATTGGGTATTAAGCAAAACTGGATGGCTTATGGGGCTTAGTGCTTATTGGGAACCATCAGATGTGTAATGTGAGTACTTAATCTAAGTTAAAAGTTGGACATTTGTAAGATTTTCTCTTTCCATTCTCAAGTCCATTTTATAGCTTTTACTATTCCATTAGCTTATCATTGTTTATCTGCTTATTCCTGTGCTTATTTCTATCTTTTCTATGCTTAAGTTATCTTAGTTATGCTTATTATTCCTAGTTTAACGCTCTTCATAATCTGTGCTAGCTTAAAATTGTAATTTCCTTATTTAAAGGAGTGTTTGGGATAAGCCCCAAAATGGGTCAATTTGGGTATAAATCCCTTTGGGTCAACTTGGCCAGCTTACATTCCCATTTTAAGGTAGTAAAAGTGAATTGTTTCAAGTTTTACAAGTTTTAAATTTGTTTTTAAGGTTTTTATAAAATACCCTTTGAACCTGTGGTAACACAGTTCACTCAAAGGGCTTAATCTGTTAAGCTTATTGAAGTAGGTTTTAGAGTTTGGTTTTGTGTTTAAAATGGTGTCAAAGTAGAGTAGTTAAAGAATGATTTGTGTTTGCTAAGTGTATTCAAAAAACCTGTCAACTCTTAGGGAGTAAAATCTCTTAGTTTTTAAATCAAGCCTTTTTGATTCCTTATTTTCAGCCTTTAACCCATGATATTAGCTTATGAATTTTTTAGCACAAGCTCATTAGGAGCTTGTCTCTATCTGTTTTAGCTTTATCTTGCATTTTGAGCTTATCTTGCAGCTTATTCTTGGTATGTTTTTTTTCCCTTTTTTTGTAAATAGCTCCCCTGGTGCAAACAGCTTACTTTGTAATCCTTTTTCTTGCTTATTTTAGATTCAATCCTTTGTGTTCTTTGCATTTATAGAAAGCTCATAAGCTGTTTTATTAGCCCTAGGAAGCCTTAAGCTTAAGACCCCCTTGTGGTGCTTATTTTTTTTAAGCTCAAAGTGTGTCCCTAGGCCTGCTTTGCTCACAGCTTATTTAGATTTTATGGCTTTTCTGTCAGATTCCCTTGTCTTAATTTTATTCCTTATAGCTTATTAGGTTAGGATAGCAATCTTTTTAGCTTAGTCTCATTTGCCTTTAGCTTATATTGCCCCATTAGCTTAGCAGTTTAGTTTTTTTTTAGCCTCAGTGAAAAAAAAAGTGATTCTGCCATCATTT
>BQNB010066604.1:4166-34501 GCA_026074375.1 Tanacetum coccineum
GTTGGTTTTTACACTTCTTTATATATTTTATATTTTATTATATATTATATATATTTACGGTGTGAATCCGGCATGATCAATCATTAGTGATTACATCACATTAAATACGAGTTTCTAACACTACGATCATCACTAAACGCCACTGGTCAATACTGCAATACTAATGAACATATCTAAGGACGGTAGCCCATGTGCTTCCTAGCACACGCCTCAAATCTACCAACTCTCACTCGGTCATGAAATTGAAACCGTCGTATCTGCCTCAGCTCTCTCTGCATACGTGCCATGCCGCACTGGAGTCAGTCAACTCTCTGACTCTTAACACTCGCGGTGCCTCTGAGCCTCATGTTATCCCTCTTCAACTCAGCAACTCTCTTAGTCAAAACAGTGACTGCCGACTCAGCCCCAACAATCCTATGTCCCTGCTCCCTCTGAACTCCCTCAATGGCCTGTATACGATGGACTGGGATAGCCTCGGTGTGATCATGGAACCTCTGAACCAAATCTCCTAATGTCTCATACGTACACTTCACTACTCCCTCATGAGCAGGCTCAAGGGTATCCTCTGGCATCAAATGATGGTAACCTTCAAACTGATGACTCAACCCGGGCCCCTCTATACCCGTCTTCACTCTCTTCTTGATCACTCCATGCTCAAGACTACAACTCTATATGCTTGCTAAAGACCCTCTCTGAGTCTATCTAAGAGCAACCGCATAAGCGAAACACTCGTCAATCTCTGCCTGAATCTCTGAATCAATATCTTGCTCTAGGTGAGGCTCGTCACTAACCCTGAGAATAGACTTCTCCCGTCAAACTAGTCTCTAGGATCATCCTCTGTAGAGTTTACGAATGACCAGGTTATCTGTTAACCCTTTAGGCCTGTGTGCTATCAAATCCGAGCTTGGACAAAGATAGAGTCCGGATACAGGTGGTAATGCAGGTGCAAGTGTCATAGGGGACCTACGTCTCTTGCAAGATGGCCCAGCAGAAGTACTCGGTAAATCGAGAGAAGAATGGACTGAGACATGTGAGTGTCTCTCGTGATAGGTTCAGATGGAAGCATCCGAATGGCAATATGATGTGACTTGTGATGAAATGTCATGCTGAAGATTGGTGAATCGTGCGAGCTGATTCATCTATGGTGAAATAATAAATCTTCAGAAGAATGACTTGACATAATATCTCACGGAAGACGATTGAGTGGGTAACCGTCCAGACCCATCTTCCTCGCAGTCATCATGTATCGGCTATGAAGGAAAGATCGGTAGAGCGATACGGTCGACCGCATGAGGAATAGGTTGTTCAGATGCTAGAATCATAACTCAACGACGAGGTATGATAGGTGATCTTGTATCTGGTAGATTGCCGGTAAGTTTCTCAGTGAAAGGCATACCATGGTAGGAGAGATGGTTGTGTGTATCAGGATGTTAATCACTGGTCTGTGGGTCATCAGCCGATTTAAGTAAAAATGGTTAGGTAGGCCTGGTATGTAATGATGGTGATATGTCTTGATGATGGTATACTCAGATGGATCAGACTCTTATCTCAGATGCAGGTGTTATTGTATCAGGCAATGCTCGGGGGTTCTTAGATCAGGTGAATGGTGGTTAGTGGGTGAAGAATAGGTATGTCAGTGTAGGTATCAGTATGGGTTAGTTAGAATGATTGTCATTGATAATGTATGTGTTCAGGATAGTGGTATGGATAGTTATCCGAAACAAATATAACTCATCCAGCACGGTGTGTATACGACACTATCCTCGTGGTTGTGAGTCCGATGAAACTGAGATTAATGAATAGTCCTATTGCATCCGGCACATGCGGTGGAGTAATCACTGGTGTGGTGTCAGGAATAGTAGTAGGGATAGTACCGAACAAGATCACTCGTCCAGCAGGTGTCCCCACGCTATCCTCTGATGAATCCGAAGAAATCGAGATAACTGAAATAGCCATAACCTGCACAAGCAAAGTTCATATAAATCATCTTTATATCAACCATGCATGATGCAAAAATATGAATGGGTGAATGGGTAACTGGATGAATGCAAAATGAATGAATGAATGAGTCATCGAGCACGTCATGATAGGATGAAATAAGAAATACTTAGAAATATTAGATATACTTAGTATTTAATACGTATATATTATTTACGTAGTACTTAGTTATGTATACGTACTATGTAAGGTCACGTAAGGCACATAATCACGTAGGATCACATACTGGTTATAGTCCAGACCTAGTTTATACTACCTGGTTCTCTATAACCTTGGCTCTTGATACCAAACTGTCACACCCCCAGACGGGGCCTGGACGGAATACGTGTCCGGAGGCGTGACTTTATTGAGCATCTCAAGTACAAAGCATAAAGAACGACCTCTAAGGGTACGTTTTGAAAAATAAACACCGTTGCAAAGTTTTAAAATAATAATAATAAGTTTTACATCGATTAAATTTAAAAGATTCAAAGTTAAAATGCGGAAGCTTAAATAAGTTCAACAACGGTATTTAAAGACATAGATAAATCTCTGGTAAACCGGTACAGGCAAATAGACTTCACATAAGTCAATCAACAGCATCCATGCTAAGCACCTGAGAAAAACATGCTTAAAACGTCAACATAAAGTTGAGTGAATTCATAGGTTTAGTTCAAACGTTGTTATAGTGGACCACAAGATATCAAAACGTATGCGACAGTTATAACAGATACAACTTCACATAAAAAGTATTTACGTTGCACTAAGCTCATGACACTGAAGCTAATTACGCATGTTAGCATGTACATTGCTATAAGTATTTGTGTGCCCTTCCAGGTGTCCGACCAAAGACAACCTAACCAGTACGACATGACATATATCCGTTTATCGGGCGCCCCATGGGTAGTGAGCGCTACTCACCCGGATAGGGATAATTAGTCCCAATAGATCTATTTATTCATTCGCGCTCCCTCGACCGGTCCTCCAGTCAAGAGATTGACAGTTCATGATAGTTCGGGCAGTAGTGGTCTAACAGCTACTTAGGCAACACGTAAACAGGGGGAAATCTTACGTATAGTACTTGTGTCCAGTTTTAAAAACAAGCAATGTTTCTCACCCCAAGTTATAAAACATTTATTCAAAACGAGGAAAAAGAGGTGGGGCTATGGAACTCGCTTTGATTTGGTGAATTGAGGTAGTGTCAATAGCCTAGAAAATAATTTACTCTGGTAACGAACCATGATATACGAAATCAACCTATGTAATGGAGGTTGATTTAATATTGGATCGAAGGGAGAATTTTACAGACATGCCATACGGTTTTATCTAGTGATACTTGTTGTTAATATATTTACAAAAACTAACGCTTGTGATCGTATAGTAGTGAAAATGGTTTCGTAAGTAAAAAGAGTTAATAATAGTATGTTTAGTATTATTATATACATATAAATGACGAAGTAAATATATATACTTTATATATATATATATATATATATATATATATATATATATATATATATATATATATATATATATATATATATATATATATATATATATATATATATATTATTCGGTACATTATTAAATTCGCGTATCTAATTTTATTACTCGTTTTCTAGTATTTTTCTAAGTATATAAATTTATAAAAATTTTGGCATGACCCGTTCGTGTTTACACGTTTTTCCAAAGTCGTAGAATTTATTTAAAAACCATTTTCAAATCACTTTCAATCCACTTTTCATAATTACAAACTGTACATCATCAAATCTATTATTAATTGCAACGTCCAACATTTAAAAATAATTAAACGTAACGCATCCAAATCGTATACTATTAAATAAGCTATACGCGAACTTATCCAATAAGCTACACCGTAGCTTTACGCCTAGGTGTATTGTATTTATGTTGGGCCTTGACCCGTTCAGTCTGAAAATGTAGTTTTAACTTATCCATTTAGTCCAATAAGCAAAACATTAAATAATAAATACGTGACCTAAGAATAAGCTATCAATAAGCCAAGTATAATAAGCCGAACCATATAATCTCATAAATAAGCTCATGGTGTTGACCTTGTATGTGGGACGCGGCTATAAGCTCTAATAAAATATATTCGGGCTTATTTATTAAGCCGAATAAGTTTATCGTTTGTCCTTTCAAAATAAGCTAGAAAATAAGCTAACAAAATATAAGTCGAAACAAAATAAGCTAAATAAATATTTTTCCTTCTTTTCTAGTTTGAGCCGAACCAAATATAAGCCCTAATAAGCTCGAAATAATTAAATAAGCTTTCAAATAAGCTCACAAATATAAGTCGAATACAATAAGCTTAAAAGTACAAATGTTATTACATGAAAATAACCACGATTACAAAACTATAATTTCCTTAATTTTCTTCTTATTATTTTCGAACCATAGGTACACCCTTTTAGGGTTTATGTAGTTTTAAAATCTTGTTTTTACAAAAGAAGTTGTACAACTAGTATGTATGCATCATGAGAATTATGAAAGTACAAGTTATTCAAGAATTTGAAGACTTACAAGAAATCGATGTTTAGGTTGATGAACAAAGACTAAGAACAACCCAAATGTTGTTTAACTAATACCCGGGTGATACAAATGATCAAACCTTCAATGAATCTTCAAGTATTTTTGATCAAAGATGAAAAATTATGAAAGTGTGTGTGTGTCTTGGGTGGTTAGAACAAAAGAAGGCAAAGAAGAAGAGAGAAAACTAAAAAAAAATTGTGTGTGTTATGAATGAGATAATGGAAGCAACAAGATATAAATAATACAAAGTTTATTTCACACACTAAGTGTGTGTTGTGTGTGTGTCATGTACAAGAGACAAGGGAAGAGAGGGGACCAATTTGATCCTCCAATCAAATTCAAGTTTGAGCTAAACATGTGATAAAGGCTTGTCTTATTGATTTTTGAATTCAAATTTGCTCACCAAGGTGCATGGGGTGTTTGTTTGTGCCGAACAAGACAAAGGGGAGGGAGGACCAATTAATTTTTTTCATTTTATATTGCTAGTGCTTCCCACTTGATTTAATTTCTAAGTCTTACATGTAAAAGCTCATGTTATAAGTAAACCACGATTAACGCAAATAACGAAACAAATAATGGTATCACTGAAAATTATGAAATTTTAAATATTGCCATAAAATGTATCAACGTTGGATGTTGCCCAATTTTTTTTTTAACTAAATCCGTAGGCATCCCGGTTCGCTCCCGGAGATGATTCTTAGATAAAAGCAGGAATACTTCCCGGTTACACGTAAATATCAAACGAAACTTCAAAAATTCAAATTGCTAATCAGAAACGGCTAAATTATTGAACGGAAATTCTCGTGGTGTCACACGTAGTTTGAGCAATTGTATCCCCTATGGTTTGTTAGCGCCTGGGACCACCACCTGACGTAGTTCCTTGGGAACCAGCTTCATTAGGTGTCGCCTTGGATCGGGTCTTAATGATGTTACCACTATCCTGCTATGCTCTGCTCTGCTTCTAAGCTAGAAGCAGTAGTGGCAGCCCTCATCAAACTGTCATCCAACTCCTTATAGACAGCCTCATCTGCAGCACTATCACTAGGAACACTAGACTGAGGTACCTGAGTGTCCTTCTTCTTAGGCCTCCTAGGTTTTTGAGTCTTTTGAGGTTGAGGATATGGTTGAATAAAAGTGGGTATGTGATGGGGATCAGTGGGATTGCTGAACCTTCACCCATTTCTTCTTGATTGTGTACCACCATTGTTGGAAATAAAGGTGTTTCCCTTCCAGAAAAACCTTTCCCTACCTTTCTCATGTTTCCAAAAATCTTCTTAGTGTGAGAGGGTGTAACATAAATCCTATTATGATTTGACATCCCTTCCAGTTGCTTATCCAAAGAGACTTGTACAAACCTTGGATACATTAAAATTTTGCCCACATTATCCATGTTCTTCACCATACTTTCAAAAATAAACTTTAAAAAGTTGCACTTCTAGTTTGTAGCTAAGCAGATAATTGCAGAAGCCATAGTGCAACTAAATTCATTCCATGCAGTTGTTTTTGGACTTAAGCATTGTAAAACAGTATGAATTAGGAATTTCTATTGTGGGGAGAAGAATGCTTTATAAAAAGTGAGTTTTTATGAAACCCTCTCATACCCCATTAATGCAAGTTGTTCAAAGATCGGTAGCATTGGTGTAGGACCAATAAACACTTCCGCTCTTCAATTTGAAGATCTCTTCTCACAGTTGATTTAGTTATGATTATCTTCTTCCCATCTACTAAGGCTTGTAACTGTACTTCCTCATTGATAGTTTTTGCCTTGACAGTAGCCCAGAATTATTCATACACGAAGTATAGATTGCCAGGATTAAACGTTAAGCAATGCTGAATAGGGGTGCATTCAAGAAAATCCTCAATTTTTTAAAACCCTTCCACTTTCTGTGGTTTAGACAAGGAACGCGGACCATTTTGTGAGTATCAGCAAACTTTAGGGTCGTCATTGTGTTGGGTTTTCATGATGGATGATAAAATTGAGTTAAGGTTTATGATTAAACCCTAAATGAAAGAGTGAAATCGATCAAATGAGTGATTGAAACCATTAATCAGAAGTATTTATGAAAATACCCTCAACATCATTAACCATCACCAGCAGTTGTAAGTTTATGCCTAGCATCATTAACTTTGACCAGCAGTAGTAAGTTTATGCCTAGCAGCATTACTTTCACCAGTAGCAGTATGTTTATGCCTAGCAGCATTAACTTTCCACCCAGCAGCTAGTAAGTTATATGCCTTAAGCAGCATTAAACTATGAGTCATCAGTTTAACTCCAATTCTATTCCAAAACACACTCCTTGTCTATTTTTAAATATTATTCACTCTTTTTCGGTTTTTCAACTCACGACTTTCTCTAATTCTTTTTCTCACCAAATCACTCTGTCTGTTTTTTTACAACTCTCTTTCTATTTTTATTCTCACCAACTCTCTCAATTCTTTTTCTCACCAAATCACTCTGTCTGTTTTTACACAACTCTCTCATCAATCTAACATTTTTTTGTTGCTTTTCTTGCAAAATATTAGTCCAAAAACCAAGAAAATACAAGCCATAGCAATTTTCTTAATTATCACAATATTAATTATACCAGCAGTATTAAGTATAACTAACAGCATTAACTCAGCAGTATAAAGTATAACCAGCAGTTCTAATTATACTTAATAGCAAAAACTTTTAATGACATGAATAACAATACTAATTCATACAAAACTCTACAAAAACATAAAGAGATGAAAGACTTTAAAGATTCATCATTCCAATACTAACAATGAAATATTGAAATCTACTTTACACTCAAAAGATTTTGTAAGCAAATCTGCAACATTCTTATTAGTATGGATTTTAACCATTTGAATTAATTTATTTTCATTGCAATCTCTAATAAAATGATGTCTGATCTCTATATGCTTTGTTTTTGAATGAAAACACGATTTTTAATTATGCAAATAGTACTGTTATTGTCAATAAAGATCTTGGTATGCATAAAAAATTATAACCCATAAATCACGTGTCCGATTCTGAATCCAAAGCACTTGTCCATAGAAACTTGAAGCAGCCACATATTCAGCTTCTGTTGTGGAATTTGCAACCACTGTCTGTTTTTTGCACTGCCATGATATTAATCTACATTAATATCATTTTGCACTGTCTATTTTTTGCAACCAATGTTTGTTTTTACTGCTCTGATACCACTTGTAGGTCCAAAGTCTTAGATCTGTTTTAGCCTTTTGTAAGACATAGCTAACTGACATAAATCAAATCTACTATTTGAGAGACTATAGCTATGAATACTATGTGCTAATGTTGGCAATCTTACACAAGTACTAGAAGAACACAATGTTTCACTTGCTTTCGCTATTGATTTCTTATTAGAGTTCTATATTATAACATTATGTCGTAGGGTTCCTTTTATTCACCTAGGAAAACCCTAATTTAAATTGGCTTTTACAATTTGTATGAAAGGATAATGCATAATCCTTTCCTAAGATATCTCGATAATGGCATACCTTTTCTAAGATTTCTCTAAGATAACTATCAATGTTACTCATTAAAGACATTATATAGATAAGACCCAGTACTAATCTTTAGTACTGCCAAGACCTTAACTTAGTTCTGGCAGACATTACTTATGTCTACCAGACTTAAACTTATAAAATTACAGACTTAAGCTCTTTTACAATAATTCCTAACAATCCTCTCCTAACTTGATCTTCACTTGTGAACTTCAAGTTTCTTTAAGTATCTTCATTATGAGCTTCCTGAGGATGTTGTGAGCATTATCTTTCTGATTTTTTTGAATTGCAACATGCTGATTGTCTTGTATAAGTAGTTTCTTGATTTCTATCAGCAGCTCTTTAAATCATCACTACTTGATTCTTGCTGAATCTAATCTTCTAAGTATCCAACACTGCACAGCTACTTGTTACTAGTTCTTCAGCAACATTTACGACTCATTTCAGCAACAGATAAGCAGCAACATTGACTATATGTACATCAGGTCATAAAGTTTCAGTCTATTCTTATCACTTCTAGGTGTGTTAACTCCTGAGAGAAGTGAATCATTGAAAATTTAAATGGATTTGATGTCTCTTTACTAGTTAGCCATTAACTCTGGAGTAGCCAATGTTTGGTTTTATATTATTATAACCTTGTACAAATTGTTAAACCTTTTAAACTCTTAGTTCGTGAAACATGGTGAGTTGAATTACCACAATGATTTTAGCAATTCATCAGATTATCAAAGATTTGATGTAGCACCTCAACAACCCACGCCTTTACCAAGTAACCGTTTGCTCTTGGGCTAGCTAATCCTTTGGTGGAATCATGGCATCACCCTGGTGGACTAGTAACCAGTTCAACTTTTTGAACGTGAATCATTGGTAAGTTGAGTACCATCCAGTTTTTGGTAAACTGTCAACCATGTAAATGGATTTTCCACAGCCTTTACCACAAGCCATAATCTTGTGGGCTAGCCAACTCTTTACAAACACAGATATGGTGAGTTGATAACCATACAACTTATTGGCAAGCTGTTAACCATATAAATGGATTTGAGAAATACTTTTCCACAAGTCGTACCCCTGTGGTCAAGTCAGTTCTTAATGCTGGTTAGGCATGGTGAACTGAACACCATTTGTTGTGTTAGTGCAAAGCACCTCCACCAAGTGTTATTCTTCTCAACTCCATTTCACACATTCAACTCTCCAATCTATATACCAAAGCACTAAAAATTCTTTCAAACATACACCAAAATTATTGATGTTGAGCTTGTCTTTCAATTAACTTCAAAAGTTGATAGCACACCTCATATTTTCTATCTCCTATAAGTTTCTTTTCAAGCATAGCTTGACAAACTCTAGATGGTAATGGATACTTGACTTCAGTCAGCATATAAATGTGTGCAGCCTCTAAAGTTAAACAATGAACAACACAACTATGAAAATATCTCCAACTAAGTACCTTTTGCTAATGTGTTATACTCCAAACAGCATCCTCTATAGATGGTGGATTAAACATAGTCTTTAAATCCCCCCATAAAACTCTTTCATATTCTTCTTTAGGCCTGCTATCTTCTACTTCAATCATCATCAAGTCTGTATAACTCCTTAAGATTCATTCTTTGTAAGATTATTTAATAAACCTTGAAAATTCACATTTAATATATCTGTGTGATCTTCCCTGATGATTTGATAAGCTCCTTCTTAACAGTCTTAAGAATTTGCCACTTAACAATTTTTGCAGGTGCTGATCCTTGTGGGATTGAACCCATTTGAAACTCCTCTGAATATGGTTCATCCACTCTTTCATCCATGTAAGCTTCTACATCCTCCTCAGTATCAGACCTTGCAAATTCAGACTTGTTCTTCTGTAATCCTTTCCTTGCCAAAGATTTTCTTATATTGTATCTCAAAATTGGCTGTTGAACTTTAAATTCCTCTTCTCTCTTTACAGACTCATCTTTAGTAACATCAGGAACATCAGTAATCTTTTGTTTCTTAAACACCTATGCTTGAAGATTTATACCTGTTCTCTTCAACTTTGATGCTTCAAGCTCTGAGTTCATAGGAATAAACTTTTCTACCTTCTCTACACACTTATCAAACTCTTCCTCCAGCTCATCAGGTTTCAACTTCTTCAGCTGACCCATTTTCCATTTATTACCTTGGATTTTTAAGTACTTGATCATGTACTCCCTTTGCTTAGCTTGAGTCATAGGTCTGTTTCTTCTATCTCTCTCTCTCTGTGTGTTCTTTGTACATCCTCTTCTTCTCATTGATTGTTCCACCTCTTTATTAGCAATAATATCACTAGAGAAATCAATTGATAACACTTTGCTAGACAGATCTCTGTTTGCTTCCAGCTTGGCTCTTATTGAATCTCAATCTTCTTTTGTATAGTACTTTGCAGCTTCTTGTACTTGAGCCATCATATTCTTTTTAGTTTTAGATAGTTCTAACTCAACCTGCACTCTCTTTGCAATCAATGCATCCTGTCTTTGTTGTTCAACTTTTCTTGCATTTTCAGCCTCCTCTTGAGCTTGCAGTCTTACTATTTCTGCCAAACTAGCTGCTTTCTCTGGATTGTTTCTTGTCTTTTGACTGGATTTTTGTTGCAAAGCACTAACTTTACTTCTCTTTGGACCCTTCTTTGGTGAGGAATTATGCTTTAATTACCAGATTTAATGTCTTTAAAGCATAGTATTATCTATGTGAAAAAGTATTAATTCCTTCACCAGTATAACTTCATCAGCATCCAATTCCACCTCAAATCTAGTCTTACTTTCCTTGTATAGGTTTTGGTTCTTTGAGTAAGGACTTTAGCTTGAGTTTCAGCTGCCTTTATCCTTCAGGACTAATATATACCCTTCCATGAAGGTTTTGCCTTGATGTGGTGAGGTTCTCGAAACTCTTTGAATTTTTCTTCATAATAGACCTAACCATTTCTATCCATAACCTTCCTCTTTGTAACTTTCCTACCTTGTTTGGAAGAATTTTAACGTCATCCTCATCCTCTGAATCAGTTTAGAACACCTCATGTTCCTTTTGAGGATAGCTTCCATCTTCTTTACCTTCTTTACTAATTTCACAATTGCTTTTCCTATGGTCAGCTTAGTTCTACATGTAGTTCTTTCTCAACTTATCTACCTTTGTTATCCTTTTTATTTTTAACTTGGAAACCATTTGTAAAGCAGGGTCATCACTGGTCATAGGTCTTTCCTTCTGCCACATTGAGGGTGAGTAGGATACTGAGATTGTGGAATTTCAGTTTTCTTGTCTAGTGAAAGTGGTTGTTGGTTGTTCAGATGATTGTTGCTCATAGGTCCGTGCTCATAGATGGGTTCATTGTCAGGTTCAGGAGAAAAGTGAGTTTGGGTGAGTGAGATGTTGATACAGCTAGGTGTAGGTTCAGACTCAGTGGTTGCAAGATATCCCCCAGGTGGTGGAGATGAAGATGGTATGGTTCAGAAGGTGATGGTTGAGTCAACAGCTGAATCTATCTTGTCCCTTGCACATGATCCACAGCATACACTTGGTAACATTACAGCAACAATAGGTCTTCTGGTACCCTCTAAAACCTTTTTCTTGTACCAAAAATATTTTGCGTTCAATACAATAGACAATAAGGGTTGTTTACTCTCAGGTTTGTATTTCTAAATACATTTATAGAATCGAGGGTACATCAAAAACTTTAGTGTTACTTTTTCAGTTTGCCACCTTTCCATCAAAGATTAATTTTTAAAAAGTTTTAAACCCTGCCAGTAGTAAGACAAATCAAAGCAGTCGCAATATTGCTACCAAATTGATCCCATCCACCACTTTTAGGACTCATACAGTGTAAAATATGATGGACTAAAAATCTCCATTGGGTGTAAAATGACTTTTCCAAAATGTAAAAGTACCATCAATTGGATACCTCATATTACCCATCCCCTCAAAAATCTAAATATTTTGGGCAACATAGGAATCCCTGAATCTGCATTCTGTAATGAAGCTTACTTGAATTGATGCCTCATTGATTGTATATTAATGAGTATCTATGGTTGCTTCTCTGTTCTTAATAATCCCCATCAGCAAGAGTTATGGCAGTTGCAGTCTGCCAAAACTGTTTGACTAGGGAGTCATGGATTGTGGGATTGTGGGTCAAGGCATACCAGATTGTCGAACCTTTTAAAAAATCTACTATCTCTGCAAACCATGTACTTTCTTCAGGTTTCTTAAAGAATCCCAATTGGTTATGCTTGTCGCAGTATTTCATTGAAGCCATTCTTTGAAATTGTAGTAAAGAGGTTGTGATTTTTGGTTATTATAAACTGGGTTTGACTCGTGTAGGTAACTTAGTACTGATTGTATCTGCTAATTGACTTTTTATGGGGAAAAAAATGAATTCCAATTGGCCCTTCAAGAAAATAGTTGATTTTTAATTAAGAAAACTATTGTAGGTGAGGTAAAACAGTAATTATCCAATTGTATATTTCCGCCTTAAATATACCCCGTAATTTGCATCTAACGGTCATATTTAAAGAAAAGTCAAAGTTGTTAGGACCAAATCAATACTAACTACTAGTTACAGGATTTATTATTGGTACCAGAAGTAAGTCATGGTCAACCGTATTAACATGATATTTGTCAGAAAAATAACAATTTGGCTTAACATTGATTAATTAGTAAAAATAACCATAATTAATATTGACAATACAAAGAATTAACTTTTGCAAACTTCAGTTCGGACTTTAATCCATGCTTTATTCTCTCTTGCATATCCATGGTTTATCCTTGAAACATGTTAGCCACAATAAAACATACTACAAAGCTTTCGAAACGCTATGCTACTAGATCTATTATATTCTAATAACTACTAGAATGTATATAACCTATCATAATTAATTCTACTAACTAGTATTACTAGATGACAAACTATACATTTAATCCTCCCCTTAAATATAGCTATGGATTTATCATACCAATATTAACCACTAAGAAATTGAACATTGGTCCATCAAAAGCTTTGGTCAATAGGTCAGCTATGGATTTCCTGTCAAGATTTGCCCCACCATAGTCACTATCTGAATAATAGTTCCAGGTCAAAAGGTGATTCACGAGGATACCATAAGCCTAAATTAGGTTTGCCCTTAAGGTACTTAAAGATTCTCTTCACAGCATTTAGATGGGAAGTCTTGGGGAAGTAACCTAGAAAACGAGAACATAGCATATACAAACATTATTATCAGGGCCTAGAGGTTGTTAAGTAAATGTGAGAAACCTTCTGGGATCTGTATAAGTGTATATCCACATCATCAGCTTCAACTCATCTTTAGTAACGCAATCTTGTATCCATTGGGGTTATTGCAGTTTTCAAACTTGTAAGGTCAAACTTTTTCAGCATTTCTGCAACATACTTGTCTTGAGAAATGAAAAGTCATTTGTCTTTTGTTTGACTTGCCAATCCAAGGAAGAATATGAGTTCACCCATAGAACTCATTTGAAATCTTCCTTTCATTAAGGCCTCAAATTCATCACACCAAGACTTTCTTGTAGAGCCAAAATGATATCATCAACATACACTTAAAAACTAGAATGATATCCTTCTTAATCCTTCTTAATAACAAAGTCTGTCAATTAGTACTCCTCATGATCATGCGTCTCGATTAAATGTTGATAGTACGCATACCAAGCTCTAGAGCTTGATGTTGTCCATATAAGCTTTGACAACCTTACATAAACTTCTTAGTAAGTCTCCAAAATATTTAGTAATTTAATGTACTTTTTCTATTTAATGATAGGATCAATCAACATACTCACGTCGCCAACAAAAAAAAACCCACAAAATAAGATACAACAAACAAAAAAATTAAAATAAAAAAAAAAAAACAACAAAGAAATAACATAAAAATACAGCAAAAACTCCGACCGCGACAGAACAATAACAAAATAATGTTACATTATACTCAAATTTTTATATATTTTTATATCATTTTAAATACCCAATGACCCCCAATGTACCTAGACAAAACAATTAAACCTAATAAATCTAATTATTAACAACCCCCCCCCAAAAACAATACTTATCACAATTTAAGGTATATTTAAAAAAAACACAATCAATGACTCACTCCGGACTACCACCCCCTCCTCCCCCCCTTTACTCAAAATCCACCCTCTTTGCACCAATATAAAGCCAATAAATGAGGCAGTCTAGCGCCGTGTGTGATCATCGCACACCCCGTATGAGTGTATTCTCCTCGCTTGACTAGCGAGCAAAAACCTCACCATAGTGCATACAAGTACTACCCCATCTTCCTGTCTATGAACCTTAGGCACTACTATCTTGCTTTATTTCTGGCAAAAATTAATCTCTTTCATCCCTTTTGTTTCTGTATACCCATTTTGTTCCAATCACCTTTGCTCCATGAGTTAAATCTACTAGAATCCATACCTGTTGTAGCCTAAACTATAACAACTCCTTTCCGATAGCTTTCGTGTTAGAACTCGTCATCTTTTAGCAGCTTCAGAAATCTTTTATAGGTATCCTCTGAGATAAGAAGTTAGCACACACCCGCAAACAGACAATGTTGTTGATCTTTGTGATTGTTCCTTTGCTGCTTTTGAACATCACTTACAAGTGCATGTGCTCCTGAATGTTGATGCACTCTGCTTCTAGTTTGCACAGATGATTTAGGATCACCAAGTATTTGAATTTGTGGGTGAATGTTGTGAATCCTAATAGTAGGAATGGGACTAACAGCTACTTCTATTGGTAAGTTGTTGAAATCATAAACCATACCCTCATCATCATAAGAAGCCTCAACAAAAATCCCTTTCTGAGGCTTGTTAAAAATTGTGAGCTCTGGCATATCTGAATCATCTTGATCAGCATGTTGAGAATTAACTGGTCCACTACCAGAATTAACTGAGGTAGTACTGGTAGCTTTGTTCTTAGGTACTTCCCTTAAATGCTTTTGAGCAAGCTCATCTAATTCTATTCTAAAAGCTAGAATTTCAGGAGTATCTTTTGAAATGCCGTAGGATTAAGCTCCTTATCTGTGTTTTAGGTTTGTGCAAGCTCTCGTCAAAAACTCCTTCGCCTTTGAATTTAGTAGAGACTTCTTGGTCTAACATTTTGCTTAAGTTGCTTGACTCATGTAGGCACAAACAATAAGCTCCTAAGCTTCATCTCTTACTCAGAAGCATTTGATTCGGAGTTTGTAGAGTACCTACACTGTTAGTCACTTTTGAAGTACCTGCATGTGGGTTAGTTTGACTCTCCAAAGACACTTTGAATAATAGTTATAGAATCAGTGAGAGTATCAATTATCAAACATCCATCCGATAGCCTACTCATTTCACATTTGGGTTTTTCTTCAAGAAATTTTACATGCAGATTTACTTCTACCTTTTTGGTTACTAAATTATATACCCTAAAGGCTTTGCTATATAGTAAAGTAACCAACTATTGAAACCTCATCACACTTTCATCAAACTTGCACAAGCAGTACTTAGAGTATCTAAAATGGTAACATGGCACCCAAAAGGTCTTATGTAGCTAATAATTGGTTTGTGGCCAAACAAAAGCTCATAAGGAGTTTTGTTTTGAGGTTTAGTCACTCTTACCCTATTAAAGATATAGCAAGCAGTACTAACTGCTTCTGCCCAAAAAGTAGTTGATAAAAGTGAGTCTGCTAGCATAGTCCCAGCTGCCTTAATTAGGGTTTTGTTCATTCTTTCAGCAACTCTATTCTGCTGTAGAGTTCTGGCATTGCTATACTCTTGTTTTATTCTCTTGTTCCTACAAAATTCAAGCATATTCCTATTCTTAAATTCTCAGTGCCATTATTCTGATCTAATGATTTTTAACCCTGTGTATTAGCTGGTTTTCAATTTGTTCTAATGAACGATGGTAAGGATGCCACTAGTTTACATCCTTAGTATCCAAGAAAGAAAGATATAAACCAAATAAATCTGGTAAATTCTTCAGTAATTACAATTGGCAATAACTTGTATGATTAATGATTTTTATGGAAGAGTAGGTCCAAAAAAAAGATTCCATATGAAAGGTGTGTAATGAGACTCAGTGATTGTTCTTTCTAATTTAGCCTTACAGGAGGCTTGTGTTGCTTACCTTTTTTTAGCACGGACAAACACATGTAATGTCATTTTTGGAAAAACCTTGGAAGGTAGACCTCTTACAAGGTTTCCCTTCACAAGTTTGTTTAGGTTTTTAAAATTTATATGACCTAACCTCCTGTGCCACAATTTAGATTCATCATATGTGGCTTTTGCAATTAAACAAGCATAATCTTTTGTAGGAGCATGTGTCTTCATATCAAAATTGTACATATTATGTTGCCTAGTGTAACACCCCCAAATTGGGTCGCAGCGGAATAAGGGTCCGGGGCGTGTTACTTCATAGATCAATAACACAAGATATATATAGAACGACCAAAAAGTCGTTTAAAAACTGATACATTGGATTTAACAAATATTTGATACAAACAGCCCGAAGCTTTAACTTGTTCCTTATTATTATTACAAAGATACTGGTTCACAATACATGAGTTTCCCAAAACATAATACAACCATATCTTTAGCATGACATCCCAAAACAAAATCACCAATGTATCCTTGGCATCTCGTGCCTACTGATCTCCTGAAAAACATTGCTTTAAAACGTCAACAATAATGTTGGTGAATTCATAGGTTTGATAAATCATAATATGCAGGACCGCAAGACTTTTCTCGTGATAATGCAACACATGCAGACATCACAAAACCAGATTACATTTTCCTAAGCTCATGACACTGAAGCTCGACGATCTTTCTTGCAATAATAATGTATTGCAATTTCTGCCCGATTAGATGTTCAACCCGAAAACATCCTAAATTCGACATGCTATACGTTCGTTCTCGGTGATAGCTAGTCACCCGAACGGGGAGGTCGTTTCCCCAAATAGATCTATTCATAACATTCGCGCTCACATAATGCAATTAACAACTAAATCTATGCAATTGACAGTTCATGATAAGGGGCTCAAAACTTGGGTTAATCGCTAACTTAGGCAAACATGTAATCAATACTTGCGTCCAATTTATAAAACAAAGCATGTTTCCACCCCATAGTTATAAATCATTGAAATCGTAAAAAGGTGGGGCTATGAACTCACCTTGAGTACTGATAGTCCAAATATCATAGAATAAACGTCACGCAAAATGTTTAGATGCAACCTATTTAAATTAAGGTCGTATAAGTACCGAGTACTTTAATTAATAACATTGAATATAATCTTATAGTTGTTACATCGTACTATCGTTCGGGCTATCATAATTAAAGAGGTCATGACATGACGTACGAGGAGTTAGGACACTTTAAATCGTAAATCCAACAACTCGTCGATACGCCATCCGAAGAGGCCTCATTATGAAACTTCCTAGTATTATAGCACTTTGATAACCACTCAATATTCTATATAGCATAATCACCGACTAATCGTTTTAGTAAAATAATATTTATAAAGTGAAAACGTTTATAAATATACTTTTCGTAAAAATTACCTAATTTGGTCATTTTAAGTCCGTTGCTCGCGTTTCTTACGTCCACATCTTCGTAGTAAGACGAGTGATCAAGATTTTATATTTTCAAGTTTTTAAGATTCTGTGATGAATAGTGATTCTACTGTTCACAACAGCTAGTTTGTCGTTTTTGGGTTTTAATTAGCGTAAATTCGTAATCGTAATAACTTATCCGTTTTAATCCCGATTTTAGTGATTCCTTCGAGTACGTCTTTGTTATTAAAAGATGTATTATATTTTATAAAGTTGGGTCCGCTGATGAATAGTACTTTTACTGTTCATACTTATACTTATTTTTATAGTTTTTGTTATCGTAAACTCGTAAACGTCGTATTTTATTCGTTATAGCTCCGTTTTTAACGATTCTTTCGAGTACGATCTCGTAATTAAAAGTTATATCATATTTTTGATGTTTTAAAAATATCACTTTCTGTAATGAATAGTAAATTTTATAAAAATAGTTTTATAAAAGTATTTCTCGTCGTAAACTCGTAACTAACGTATCTTTTTCGTTATAAATCGGTTTTTCAAGTTTCTTATCATTTTGGAATCGTCATGAGGCGTATTATTTTTATATAATGTCTAACCTACTGTATGAGGTCGAATTAAAACAGCCCTTATATGGCATTTGTATACTTTTAATCATAACTTTCTTAAGTAAACCTTTAAAACCCTAATTTATACCTAAACATGTTCATACTTAAACCATATGTTAACATACTTTTACATTCATTTTTCCATGATATATATAACCATATGACATAAGAATAAGTGCATAAATTCATAAACATAAGCGAAAACTCTTTTTACATATTAAAAAGTCCTAAGTGGTGATATAGCCATAAAGAACATGTAAACATATAAAAATGATGAAAGTAAAGACATGAAGGTTTTTAGATAACCTTATTATGATGTAAGATGATGAACCAAAGTATCTAAACCCTTGTTTAGATATAAAACCCTAGCTTTCCATTTTAAAACCCTAGTTTCACTTTTCTTGATTAATACTTGAAAAAGGTTAGCCAATGCTTGGAAACACCTTAGAATATCTTAGGATAGATGTGTATAGAAGTGTATGGGTTGTAGAAAAATTATATGGATTTAGTTGGAGGATGGATTTGAGCCGTGAGCTCTATGAGTGCCAAGGAAGAGATTTTGTGATTTTTTTGTAAGTGTTTATGCATGTATGACTTCTCTTACTAGAAGATACAAGTATATAAGGTGTAGGTCTTAGTCAAAGGGACAAGGTAAGGTCCTAGGGATGGTCTTTGGTCTTAGGGATGGGTGATTGGTCTTAGGGATGGGTTTATGAGTCAAAGAGACAAAGTATGGTGTAGTTTTAATGAGGTATGTTGCACATTTGACCAAAGTGGAAGAGTTTCCTTATATCTTTGAATCAATGGACATAATTTCGGCAATAAGAGGGTATATGTGATGTTGTTGACCAATTTTTATGTATTGGGTATAAATGTGGGTATTTGTTGAAGCGTAGGAAAGTTTTTGGGGTTCCGGGAGTGCCTAAACGCATTTTATCGCGAAACGTATACACTTTACGTATCCGATAAAAATAAAATGAACAAAGTTAATTATTACTTTCCTAATAATAATATAATGATGTCTTGACGTAAACTTAAATTTGTTTGGCGCCCGTTTACGTTGATTGTTGATTTTTAGTTCACGCGATTTAACGTATCGATTAAAATTAAAAGCGAACGCGTATGAAAAAAAGAAAAGAAAAGAAAAAAAATATAGTGAATTTAAATAGCATTGTAAATGACCTGAAAATACGGAATGTTACATCATGTGTGACTAATTAGTAAATGGTGTCTTTTTTGGTACCTTTGGTCACATAAATATGTGAATGTGTGGCCGTTCCATTTTGCCCATGTGTGACCAAATCCACTTTTTGTACTAGTGTACACACACATGTTTAAACAGATGAATAATCTTAGTCGATACCAATGCTCCAGAAAAAGCAACAAAACCACACATGCTCGTCCAAATCCATTAATGAGACACATGTGATTGCTTAAATCCTTAACTCGAGCAAGCTAAAGGCTAAAATTATTAAAGGGTGGGACAAGACATGAGATGCACATATTATTTGTATTATAACAAGTAAACACGGAACAAATAGTCAAAAATCCACGGTTTCGTCATCAATAGCCACTATCCTCCATTAGCTCGAACTTCAAAGTTTGGAAATCTGATCCTCAATAATAATGGGATAGTCTCGGTGATATAGATGTAAGATTCTGCAATTTGATGAAGCAGAAGCATACTAGCCCAACCTTCAGTGAAGCAATTGTTTTATAAATGTACCAACTCAAAGTCTTCAACAAGCAATAGATGAAATATGTTGGTTTTATTCGATAACCAACACTAAGTACAATAACATGATGCTACAGAAGTGAAATGAAATACTACAACTATTGTTTTTGATGATGATAACAATACAAGATAGAGCTTCTGTAGCATGTAATGATAATAAACATCCCTCCACTTGATATAAGTAGTATCGAACGTAATAGTGATACGGGGGGTCTTTAATGATAAGTCTTCCATATAAGCGTGATTCCCGCACTCATTCACCCGAACCATAGATTTCAAGCAGCCAGTAACTCCTCAATGGTGAATTTAAAGACTACATGGTAGGATAAGCTATAATGGTGATACAAAACATAAACAATTTGGGTTTTAAACAAGGAATGGCTCAACAGGTTGTTCTACCTGCACTAATGTGAGTGCAACATAGGGTTCAATTACAAGAGTCAACAAGTCGGTGTAACAAGTCGATAAACGCACACAGTAGTACACATATGGGCTATTTTACTGAAAATCCTATAATGTTGCCTTCTTGAACTATCAACACCTATCACTCAATTAGGTCTCAGAATGATGTACAAGCCAAGTTTTAAAGACTACAATACTACCGGCACACTCATATTTAGTGGATTTATGTAATAATATATGAAAACGGAATTATAAGGCAAACCTCACCAATGGAAATCAAGGGTTAGTTGTGCTCGACAATGATCTATTCTAGTTTCAGTATGAAAAACATGTCAAAATATTTCAAAAATAGCATAATTTTTAAAAATAAACTTGAAAATCGAAGGCAATTATAGGTCAAGTGGTAATTCTACTCCCATCTCCCCACTTGGTTTGTACAATGTCCCTATTGTACAATTAAGGAAATTGAAAATTTAAAAACAATAGTAGAATTAAAATGGAAGACTCTCATGAGTATTGCTCTGCATAACTGGAGCTTAGTGACAAGTTATGGACTCCTGTCTTGAAAATCCCGAGAAACCTCGTGTCCTTGAAATCACTTAATAAATGATAGTTGTGAATATTACACTGGGTCTGAAATATGCGGTAGCATTGCTCATGAAACAGCTAACTGTACTAAGAAGCACCTCAAAAGTAGAACCAAGGATTGCCAACAAGCGATCCATAGAACCCACTAAAAAGTAGGTTTATAAAAGAAACTAATATGTGCGAAAATGTTTGTGCAAGAATAGTTAAAGATGTCTGTATGGTATCTAGATAGTGGTTGTTCTAGACATATGACAGGGGTTAATTAATATCTGTACAGATATTCAAAGGAGTCAGGTCGTAAAGTAGTATTTGGAGATAACTCTTCAGGTGACACAGAAGGATATGGCTCAGTGAATTGCAATGGAATCACTTTTATCAGGGTTGCTTATGTGAATGGGTTGAAGCATAACTTGATAAACATAAATCAAATGTGTGATGCTAACTTTAAAGTTCTGTTTACAAAGACTCAGGGAACCATATTCAACCAAAACAATGAAGTTGTCCTCATTGCTCCAAGAAGAATAGATGTATATGTCATTGATATGTCATCTTACAATGAAAACAGCAATGCCTGTTTCTTTGCCAAAGCCTCACCAACAGTTAACTGGCTCTGGCATAAGAGACTATCCCACCTCAACTCTAAAAACATAAAAAAATTTGCCAAACAAAACCTTGTCGCTGGTCTTCCCTCTCTAACTTTCTCCAAAGCAAAACCTGCTCAGCATGTGAGAAAAGGAAGCATCATAGAGCATCATTCAAAACCAAGAGGTCATTTTCCATCAACAAATGCTTACATCTCATTCATATGGATTTGTTTGGACCAATTAAACCTCAAACCATCAGCCATAACAAATATACCTTGGTCATCGTAGATGAGTACTCACGGGACACCTGGGAATTTTGCCTACAAAAGAAATGTGATACAACTGTTTGCATTATGTATTTTATTAGAAAGATGGAAAATCTCAATGAAGTAAGGGTAAAGGAGCTGAGAAGTGATAATGGAACTGAGTTCAGAAATCATAAGCTGGAAGAATTCTATGATGAAATATGACCCTTTTAGGAATTTTCTATAATATGAAAACGAAAACCAATGGGTGGTACACATATGTCCGAGCTTAACCTTCATCAACCCGGCCCCTCGTTGTTGACTGGCCCGTCCTTCAAGCTCCTCCATTCAGACGGAGACATAGCTCGATAGACATAACTTTAACGTTTGAGCCCGAAATGCAAACTCAATGTTACATGTGTTTGCGGTCAAATACCTAACCTGGTTCACTCATCATTTATTGGCCCAACTTTCGTAAGCCTATATTTTATTGTTAACTGGTCTATATACACCGTCCTTTAAGCTCCTAGCTTCGAATAGTGACGCAGAGCTACAACAATCGTGCTCCTAATGGAGCACTTAGAATTTTATATAAAATCAAATACTTTAGCATCGTGGTCCTTTTAACATGCCACAGGCGTTTAGTAAATTTAGTAAGCTGACTGTTATGCAGTATAACCTGATGGCACGTGTCTTAAGGATTATCGAAGAAGATAAAGCAAGAGGAATTTATCACCCCTACTAAAAAATCAAGGAATTCTATAAAGGATGTCTACGCTTAGGAAATGAATATAAGAGAGATGAGGAGGTGATTGACTGGATCAACCGAGGACACACAAGTGTGCATGAAACAACGTTGATCGGGTATGAGTCTAACTTAAAGATTCGGTAAAAACCAAAAGTGCTTGTCGAGAGACAACCCGTCTTGTATCCTCCCCTTTAATTTCAGTCTTGCATTTAGTTTGGTTTTGTATTTTTCTAATTTTGCTTACAGGTTACTACAACCAAGAAATGGATAATTGAGATCACCTTGACTTGTTGTTTAAATGATTGAAATGGAGTTGCGGACTACAACTATGGCGTACTTGGATACCCTGACTACGCCGTAGTTAGGCAAAAGTCCCAAAAATATTATTTTCAAAACTATAGCTACGACGTTGCTCAACCCCTTAACTACGGCGTAGTTCCATCTATGGTCTACGGCGTAGTTCCACCCATGGTCTACACCGTAGTTCAAACCCGCACCATTAGTTATTTTTCAAAATAATTTGGAATTTTACAAAACCGTGTACATTTAGAAGATGGACTTCGTGGGTATGTCACTGGAATCCCTCATGAGACTCACTCATCCACTTGGGCCACTGAGTGGTTTAAAAGGCTTGTTGCATACACTAAATGCAACCATGATTCTTACAACAGTGAGTTAGTTTTCCATATTTTATGTTTAGTTTTAGGATCATAGGTGCCTTCTTAGATGAGGGATTCAGAGATGACCGAGCTTTAAGCTTGTTTAGGGTTTTCTTGATAGCATCTTGTTCAGGGTGTTCCTTGGTCATATGGTTAGTGGATCCACACGTAGAACATTTGCATTTTGTATAGCAATCGTTTGAAAGATGATTTCGTAACCCACAGTGTTTACATGGACCAAAACAAGTCTTTTGTTTGGCAGATTTTGAACTACTTGACTGACACACAGATAGAGAGGTGCATGAAGGGGTCTTGATTTGCTCTATGAGACCCATTACCTCTTCCATCAGAGTAAGAAGAAGTTTCTCAGGGAATGAGTCAGCTTTCTTATCAGAACAAGATTCAAGGACAGAGGGTGCTTTGGTTTCAGTCTTTGTCTTAATGACATATGCAGGTGACACTTTATTAGATGTTTGCTTAACCTTTTTAGGGACATTTGTGTTGAGTGTCACGTCAGCCATGTTAAGTGTTAGGTCAGCTAAAGATATAAGACTTTTTGAAGTGCCAGTAGGTTTAGCTTTGATCAGTTTAGAAAGAGGAGGTGGAGGTTCGTGATTGTTACATTCTGACTCGGAGTCAAAGGTGATTTCAGGTTTAAGCACATATGAGGACTCATCAGCCTTCATGAAAATAACTTCCTTCGAGGAGATTTTTTCATTTCTCTTACCTCTTCCTCCTAAGGCCTGGACAATATTACCAGGAACTTGCTCAGAGAGCAGTTAGCCGATGGTGACTTTACTATAGGTCCATTTTTCAATGACCTTCTTTAGGTCAGAGATCTCATCTTTCAGAGATTCATTTTCTAGATTTACTCTAATAATCTCATTTTGAAGTGAACAGTTAATGGACACAGTATTTTTTAGGTTACATAGTTCAGACATATGTTAGGACAACTCTTCATTAAGTAGATTAAATTTGTTAAGCAAGTTTTTCCTCTGATCCTCTACATAGTGAAGGTCAACATGAGTATAGTATAAAACATGTTTCCTTTCATCATCGTCAGTCATAGATAAGAGTCCTTATACCTTTTTCATTGTGATTTCCACCTATTAACCCGATCTTGCGTCAGCCTTTCCCTCAGATAGCTCATCCTTAGCGATAGCTAAGAATGCCTTAAACTTAGTAACCCCTTCATCATCAGAGGACACTGATTCTTTATCCCAGTCAAATGACTCAGCAACTAACCTTTTTTTACTCTTCCTTTTAGACATAGCATCAATCCTATTTGTAAGAACTTTAATTCCTTTTTGTAAGAACTTCAATTTCAGTATTGAGTCCTTTGTATTTGACTTTGTAATCCTTTTGATTCTTGTCAGTATTTTGATTGTGTTGTGGAGTTGAGTATGATTGAAATTTTGGTTTGTTGTATGGTTTGATTGTTGAAGGATAATAGTGGATGGAGGTTTTGTTTGAGGGACATTCCTTTTGAAAGTGTCCTTGCTTTCTACAGGAAAAACAGATTTCATTAGACTTGTCCACTGACTTCCTTACAGCCTAATCCTTCTATACCTCTTATAGAACCTCTTTTGATTTGCAAGCAGAGCCATTTCATGATACTCAGCGTTCAGGTCAGCAATAAATTCACTACTACTCCTTAGATCTTTTTCATAATCAGAATCATTGTCTTGCATTTATGAGTTAAAAATCAAGGCTTTTGAACTTGAGGCCTGACTGGTGAATCTACTTGTCTTTGACTCATGGATCTGATCAATCATGCCTTTTTCATAATTTTACTTGCCAAACAGAGTAGCCAGGCTATCATTTTTGATAGAGTTGTTGGCCTTCTGAGTTTGATTCATGCTCATCCATTTTCTTGGTAGGCTGTTAACAAAGGTGGCATTGACTGCAGGTGAAGGAATTGTAACTCTATTGTTTTCAAGATCATTTAACAAGCATTTTAGCCTCGTGTATGTTCCATTCACTTTCTCGCTCTTAAGTGCTTTAAAGGCATTTAATTTGAGACTTAAGGATGCAATCTTGGTATCTCTTGTATCATATGGTCCCTCATGAGCTAAATAAAGATCATTCCACATGGCTTTATCCGTTTTACATTTAATGACAAACTTCATAACATCATTTGACAAGCAAGAGATAATGATACTTTTTAGTATCTTATCTCGATTAGCAAGACGTTTGTCAGCATGTGACCATTGTTTTTGAGGTTTAGGCAAATGATCAATAGAAGTAGACGAAGATGACATAGGTACAAATGGTCCATCTTCTAAAATTTTTAGAAGGTAATGTTCAAGGCCATCAAGGTACACCAAGAACCTAACTTTCCAGCTAGTGAAATCCTCTTTGTCAAACTCAGGAACATTTGTGACATAAGAACCTCCTCTCGAATCAAGAAGTTGAGGGAGGTTTTTATCAACAACATTTTAAGCTACATTTTTTGTAGTAGTGTTGTTGGTATTGTGAGTAGGAATGGTGTCAACACGGTTAGGACAACTAGGGTTTCCAGTATTTATTCCTAAAGGTTTTAGGATAGGTGGTACAGTTCCAGACATGAATGGATTTTGATTTGTTTAAAACAAAGAATAGTTTCTAAAGAGTTTTATAAATCAAACTGCTCTGATACCAATTGAAAGTCCCAATACACACGTCTATATGAAATATAACACTTACCAAATGTAAATAACACAAGTAATAACTTTTCAGTCGTGTAATGCTTTATTGATATAATTAAAGTATTACAATATGCTATGAATAACACAAGTTTAATAACAATGCAAGGTTACCCTTTGAACAAATAAACTTGACAAAGTATAGTATCAAGTTTACAAGCAAACTTATGCAGACCTGCTAATTGAGATAGCTGACTGAAGAATAAGTTTGACAAAGGATTAAATGACTATAATAACGACAACAACAAAAGTGATGGCATTTACTCCTTACAACAATATCTATTTATACTAATACGAGGTTGTATCCTTAGTGAGGGCAGGTGCGACGTGTCAAGAATCCTGTGGTGGACGTACAAAGTATTTAACGCACGTCCATTCTTGGAAACATCCCGCCCATACTTTAGTGAACAGTTCTGCTAACTGTTCACTACTTTTACCAACTTCGTACATGGTACAGGCTTTAACTCAAATAACCTTTTGTCTCGCCATTACCTATTATTGAGTTTCCCACCTAAACCTTTCATAGAAAAAAGCTTATGTTTAGCTTGTTCTTCTTTAAAGGGTAATATGATGGTCAGAGTATTGCCACCTCTGACTCTCCTTAAAACCATCAGCGTATTCCTTTTACATACCAGCTGATATCCATCCCAGCTGACGAGTACGTCTTCAAATAATCTTCGACTTCTGTTTGACTTGAATACGTTTGAGCGAGTCCTTCATTGCTCGCTAATGCTTTGCACTCAGCGAGTCTTCGATAACCATTGAGTCTTGAACTCAGCAGAAATTCAATACTTAGCCTAATTTCTGTTTAACTCTACGCAGGAATCATTGGGCTCTAAATTGGCCCAACAATAAAAGAAACCCAAAAATAGTGCATAAAATAGGTGAATGGTAAATTTGGTCGATTTTTTCTTTACAGTAGAGTTCAATAGCATCAGCTTGAGCCAACAACCTAGGTGATCCATTGTGGAGCATCCATACACAAGCTTCCATACAAATCACTGTAGCATGATAAGTAAAAATTTGAGTTAGTCTTAAAAATTGGAAAATGGTAAATATAGCCCTTAAGGGCTATGTTTAATAAAGAGAAAATTGTTTGAAAATGTATTCAACTTTTCACTTTTCGGAGTGTTGTGTAGTCAACTTTATTTTTTGATATTATATACAATATAAATGTGAACGTCTCATCCTCATTTACTTTAATATTTACGAGATTTTCCTATGCAGCCTAAAACAGTACCATCGAAATTCTTAACTTTTAACGAGATTCATTTCCTCCTTTCTCATATGTCATTTTAAGTTATTTTGTATTATCTTTTACGCATGTTTTGAAAGAAAAAAACCCTTAATGAATTTATTTTAGTTAACTTTCATTTGAAATGATTTTAGTTGACATAAAGTTTTGATTAGCAATCATATTGACAACTGCACCTTGGAATTATGAGTTGCTAAGATACAAACATGAATAATATATAAGGCTGTAAATGCATTCTAATTTCAAGGGAATCTTGTTGGGATATGTACATATATCAAATAATATAAGTCTGGGAAATTACATGAGTTTATGGGGGCACACACGTATACACAGAGGATACGTTTATTAATGTAATTAATATATTTATTGTATATTAATTATATTAATATGTTTCACGAAATATTTAAATTGGTCGTTAATTATAAACGTAAGACGTTAGAACTAATTAATAGATATTAACAAGTGAGAGACTTGTTAGTAGAAAAACCAAACCCGTGGGGTGTTGGTTGTGACCGGTCGAAACTAAAGGAGTACAAGGGAGAAGAGTGTCGATTTATGAAACTTGAGGAGATGTTCTAATCTAACTTGGAGAACAAGTTTGGAGACTATATAAACACCCTGTATATTCATAAATCGAGGGTGATATGATATTCTAATAAAAAAGTCAGTCGACTTTTTCCCTATAACCCTAAAGTTCTATTCGACACAAAATTAATAAAAGTGACGCATGCATATTTTACATGTGGATGAAAAGTTATATTGCATGCATGCGTATACTTTTCTTTGATTGGTTGTTTTATACTAAATTGCATGCAAAGCAGCTATGCTATTAATTGTTGCATGTAATCGGTGGAAAACTATTCAGAGGGTTTTGTTAAATCGTATGACGCATAAATCAAACAAGAACATTGTGTTTAGTTGTTTTGATCGTGAAGCAAGTACTAGCATTCTAGCGTATCTCGGCGACGTATAGTGTATGCACACCATAGAGGTTATCTACTTTGGTAACTTGTTTAGTTTGCGTGGTATTCGATTTATACACACGTGTATATTCAAGACGATGTTTCGTTAATTGCTAAAAGGTACTTGCTTTCTTGATCCTTGTTAACTATGTTATTCTATACGTGTTTATTTATTCCGCTGCGTACTCGTGATCTTTAATGCTAAAAACCCAACAATTAAAAAAATTAAAATTAAATTTGTGGTCATTATATATAATCGTATGCAACGTACCACAGTTTCGGAACCAAAACTATTTGACCATCGTGTCTATGCACATGTACCGGGTTATTTAATTATTAGTATTATATTTTGAAAAAAGATATAGATTTGATTTGTTCGTTTTTACCTTTCTCCATTATATTATTGTTATTAGTAAGAATAAATTCTAACCGGCATACAAATTTCACAATGTATACAATTTAATTCCTTTACAGTATTAGTATGTCTACAGAAGATGATGAGGGACGGAGGCACGTTATGATGTGGATGGGCCAAGGCCAACCCCAATATTTCTATAAGTACTAGTATTATGGATATGTTAAAATGCAATTTGTACATAAAATATTAATAGGCCCACCCAAAGTAAAAAAATCACAGCCCACTCAAATACATAACCACATTTGATTTAGTCAATTATTGTAAAAGGGATAATCAGTGGTTAAAGAACAGGGAAGTCGAAAAGTTTGATCATCAAATCAATGAAACAATTGACAAAACCACTTTATGATTTTTCATTCTTATTCAATTATCAATTATTCACAATCCTACGTCCACAATTCAAGATTTTAGTTTCATACCATTTATTTGGTTTTAACTAATAAGGTATGTAACTCTTTGACCTTTCTTTGTTAATTATTGTGACATAGTGTTTAACTTAGATAAATTATGTATAATTTGGTTGGGGTTTAACATTTTAGTGGTTAAATGTTTAAAACTTAAGTATGATACAGGATATTATGATTGACAATTTGTTATTCACTTATTCACAAACATCTATCTATTATATTATAAACTTAGGTCCTCTAATTTAATTGTCATTAGTGTTGATACAATGTACAAGTTGCGCAGCGTGTTGTGCAGGAAGGTGATGCGTACTCCTATTAATTAATTGTCATTAGTGTTGGTCCTCTAATTTAATTGTCATTAGTGTTGATACAATGTACAAGTTGCGCAGCGTGTTGTGCAGGAAGGTGATGCGTACTCCCATTAATTAATTGTCATTAGTGTTGATACAATGTACAAGTTGCGCAGCGTGTTGTGCAGCAATGTTACTCAGGCGGTTATGCTGAACACAAACTTAGGTCCTCTAATTTAATTGTCATTAGTGTTTATACAATGTACAAGTTGCAAAATTTACCCCACTCAAGCGTCTAACCGCATCTATACGTCACCGTGGTTAAACATTTGGTAACTACAAACGCAATGTTAATAATCATAACGCTCAATACAAAACATAAGTAACGCCACGCCTAACGGACTCAACATACACGATGTATATAGCACATACCAACTTACCCCGTCACCGAGAATCCACCAACACACAACATCGCTAACTTAAAACCAGATTAACGCCTAACAGATACGTAGCAACTAAAAACATAACTAAAATTAACAACCTACATTCATAATTACAAAAAATATTTAATAATGACTACCCAATAATGGGGGAAAAAAACCTAACTATCTTAATATTACGCCACCAACCAAGCCTGTAACAACTACATAGAAACAAACACAACCTATTCCATTCCCCGCAAAATATCTCCAGCCCGTGTGCAACGCACGGGTATGCATGCCTCGTTATACTAAAAGATTGAGCCCCTACATTTATTGGGGCTGTATCTTTAAATGATTTGTATTACCCACATAGCCATATGTACAAAACCATGTTGCATAGTGAAAACTGTCATTATTAGTTTACACAACCTCTCATCTCCTTCTACCGGTTACACAACCTCTTATCTCCTTCTGCTGTGTACACAACACATCATCTCAAAGAATGCTAATCATAACCCTAACCCCCCATCATCATCAAAAAATTCTTTTCAAGCCAGCAAGTATGTTTATCTTTTCTAACAAGAAATGATCTCATCTTTTCTAACCCGTCATTTCCATAATTTTGTTTTTTATTAATTCATATTCAACATCTGTTATTGCAATTATTGATCAATTTTGATTTAGGTTGAACTAATTTTGTTTGGATCTTTTGATTTTGCAGGCTTCATGTAACAATCTATAAGAAATATAT
>BQNB010066605.1:7183-23091 GCA_026074375.1 Tanacetum coccineum
ACAAGATGATGTAAGATTATGTTTGGGCGATGATCTCAAGAAAGCTCAAGATCACTGTCAAAGACAAGCGTAAGATGAATCAAAAGATTTCTATCACAAATGTTCAAGAGATCAAATGCCTACGAGCTAAAGACTGAAGTGATTAAAGTTCGGTATTATCAGGGGTGACCTCTCTTAGGGGGAGATTGTTAGATATTAGAAAAAGACTCGGTCACCCCGTGTATTTTACTGTGTATTATAGCTCGTAGTTTAATAGTTAATAGTACGTTTTTCGGTTTTAAGTCAGGTACGAATACCCGGTATATTGTAAGTACTATATATAGTCTCTTCCAACTTTGGAAGAGACAAGCTAGTTTATTATTTCATTTCATAGAAAACACTTTCTCTCTCTAAGATATTCTCTCTCAAGTATTTCTCTCTCTAGAAACTAGCCAGATCCAAGAATCGACCCCGTGTTATGATATAGGATATACCACATTATACATAAAGATTGAATCTTTATGCATAAAAACGCCTAAAGGGCTTAAAAATTAATCAAGAACCCTAATTTTTGTCAAATTTTAATTACTTGTAACTACAAATTCTACACAATGGCTCTGATACCACTGTTGGGATTTTAAATCTAATTAACTATTAAACACGAGTACGTAGCAGAAAGTAAACACGTATAGAATTCATAATTAACAAGATTAGAGATGTATACCTTTTAGCAATAAATGTTATACCTTCTTGAATATACGCATATGTATAACACCACGCGTAACCACTAGGATCAAAGTATAATCCCTCTACTTCAACACACACAATACGTTCTTTAGCAAACAATTAAGTATGCTAGTACTAGTAGTGATAAGCAATAAAACCACCACGTTCTCGTAGAAATCAATGATTGAAACCCTTGTGGTTTTTCCCCTTGGATCGAACCAACACAAGAACCGAAAAACCCTTTTGAGTTTTTTGATCGAATAACAAAAGCGATGGATGAGAGAGTTAGGGATTATGTTTTTTTCAAGGTCTCCTCAACAATGAATCCTTTAACCTCTATTTATAGGCTAAATTCCTTGTGCTTGCAAGGAAAACCCTCTCACCTCCTTAATAGGGGTTTATGACCAATTAAAAGGAAAACGTTACTTTCTTTTTCCTTAAATGACATATTAATAACTCATTAAATATTTATTTTAACTATTTAACATAAGTTATGCTTATCACATAAATATATTACATTTAATATTAAGATATTCTTTAATTATTTTACGTATTAACGCGTGCGTCCCCGTAGGCTCGAATAAATAATCCAGACATATATTAATTTATACTTGGACATATTCCAACAATATATTTGTATGATTAATTGTGATCCACCAAAATATATTTCTTGACTCCACACCTTTCATATGACTTTTTCATAATTTCACCGAACAATCTAGCATAGAACCTAGTGTTTGTTTGTGACTTGTTTATTTTTGTTGTTTGTTTTTTAAACATAAGGCAAGATAATGTTTGACAAAAGTTGGAACCGGGTGTGATGCGTAATCAAACACAAAGTATTTACCAGTCTATTTGCCAACGTTAAAGAAGCAATGTGTGGAAGAGCAATCCAACATAGATAACAATGGCATATCCTAATAACATCTATCCAATTTATACTTCTAAATGTCACTTGCTAGCTTAAATTGTATTATTACATAGTATATAACAAAATGCCCAAACGAATTCCAATAATGATACAACAATCTATTTTAGCAATAACATTGTGTCGCCACCTTGTGCCACATGCATTTTCATAAACATTTAACCAATAACTTCTTTCGATATCCTTGATAATTTCTTCCATTGTGACAATCCGTCTTTTAATGTCCATATTTAATTTATATTTCATTCTCATATTCCTTGTAAAGTGAGCTTTTGTGTTTTACGGTTTACGCGATTCGTGATTTCTCGTTCTTGTTAATCTTAAGCCGATTTAGGCAGTTTATCCGTTTAAGTGTGACCGTCTTTATTTTTATCTTTAAAAATTCCCCGTATTTAAGGTCACTACTTAATCTGAAATTATAATTAATTTCTAAATTTTAAATAATTCATTTTATTATCTTAATCGATTTTTATTAAAATCGTCCATTTTAAAACTTTCGCAAATCGTACATATTAAATTATCCGTTTTATCTATCGAGATATCAATGAAAGCCATATTTAGCCACGAGAGTTTAAATTATTTTATTTTTATTATTTTCCATCATTTATTCTTATTTAGCCAAAAACCGCGTCAAAGAAATCGTAACTTTACAACAAATAACGAGTTAAATAGGTTATCGGGCTCAGAAACTAAGTAATATAACAAATAGCAAACAAAAGCCCAACCAAGCTCACCTCTACATAGGGGGCCGGTTATGCAACAAACCAAATACACCAAATTTGTATTTTTCTTATTTTAAGGAATTATACTAGTAATACAATTCTATTCATTGGTCTCCCTAAATTCTAGCATGTATATATATCTTTATTTTTAAACTGAACCATACAACTCCTAATAACCCAATGACTTTTTTTTTCTTAAATAATCAGTCGATAGCTTCTATGTATGAATATCTAGATACTATAAATATGGAGATACACACTCTTATAAATAAAAAACATACATACGCATGTCATATCAACCAAAAACAAATCCCACGCCTGCTTTATTCCTTCTGTTTGAACAATAGACTTAAGAACACCATGATTCCATCTTCAAATCATCATCAAATCTCCACCAAATCTACTCCTTTTAACCTTAAATCATTACTACCATAAACCTTAATCAGCCCTTGATAAGTGTAGAATACACATATCCGTTTGTACCTAAAATAACCCAATTAAACCCAAAACAGACCAAAAATAGCAAAAATATGCTTGTATTTGTGTTTTGTGTGTGCAGGAACGAATATATCAAAAATTACAAGAAAACCATCAAAAACGAGCAAGCACGAACACGAGAATCAGAAGAGTACAAAAAGAAGCCAAAGAATCAAAGCCGAAGCCAGAAAAGTCAAGCCTCAGTCAAATCATGGTCAACAAAAGTCAACAAAACCCAAAACAAAGCTTACTTTTCTTTTTATAAACAACCACAAGGGTTAAACTTGCAATTCTCGTAAGTTATTTATAACTAGAAAATGGAGAAAGAACACAAGGGCCAAATGTGCAAACTTCCCAAAGTCAAACAGTTTTAACTGTCTAAAAATGGGCGCGAAACCCATTTACTATTCACCCATCGTCCCACCTTTCACCCCATTGGGTATAACAATGGGCAATAGAAATTGATGGCAAAGCAGACAATTCAAGAGCTTACAAGTATAAATGAAGGGTTCAAATCTGTCAGATCAAGGCATTCATTAGGCCCTCTCTCAAGCTCAAAGCCTCCGTCCATATGGAGAAAGCCACAAATTTATGTGGTGTTTTTTACACTAAAATTACTCACAATAGGAAGCACAACTGACCTCCATAAGAGAATGACACGCTGACAATCTTCAGGTGTTCAACAGCTTGATCAAAGCGCACATTGATGCTCAAATGAATTGGAAGAAATGATTGGCCAGATTAAAAAGGTATTGGAAAGCAAGGCAAGAGGCTAGAAGGATCCAAGGCAGCCTATAAATAGGGCCTCACCTCTCACACACACAGAAGGGAGATCTAGTTTTTCGAGTCGTAGCTTAATTTAGTTGTAGCTTAAATTTAAATTTCTAGCTTAATGGTGTTTTTAATCTTGTAATTTTCATTTTAAGGTAATGTAAGAAGCTTTTATTATGAAATTAGATTTTCTTAATCAATCAAATTCTTTTTCATAAGTTATCTTTATAAGACAAGTTATTTCTCAAATTAGCTAATAAAACTCATTATGCCTCTTTCAGTCATAAGCTGAAATAGAGCTATTGAATTCAGAATTAACTCATATCTAAACCTTTATTCATCTTAATTTACCACTTGTGGATATTGAGCTTTTTGAAGGAGAACCAAACATGGAAGGAGTCTCAAGGGGACTTAACTCCTGAGCTTATTCATAGCTAGGAGAGCTTGTGGTGCCTTTATTGGTCCTCTTGTGTAGCTGAGAGGATGGTTGTAAGTTTATCTTTAATTTCCTTGTATTCTAGCTTAATTATGATCTCATTGCTTTTTTATATTTTAGATCTGCTTATTTGCTTATTCTATTGCTTATTAGGGCTGATGTGAGTGTGATCTAGCAAAATCAGGTCATAGTGGTTTATAGGTTTTTAACTTTCTTAGTTGAAGCATAGATTTTCATATTAATGGTTGATAAAAAACTTCTATAAAATCTAAAATTATTGGAAAAGTGAGTATAGGCGGCAGGTAATGGGTAGTTAGTCTGGTTAGGTCATGCGTGAGTTATGAGGTGGTTAGCGGTTATGGTCGGGGAGGTAGAAACGTGTGTACTAGATTGGCAAAGGGTGGTGACGATTGCTTAAGGGCGGCGGCGGTATAGGGGGAGGGGGGGATGCGTACGGGGCGTCAGACGCCATTAGGGCAAGGCGGGTTGTGATAAGGGGGGTTGGCTGCGGTTGAGGGATATTTTGTTATGGTGGATTTGTGGGGGATTTGGGTTGGGGATGGGGATTTTTAGGGTGGAGTGTGGTGTTGGGGGCACAGATACATGGGAGATAGAGGTTGGCGGGTTGAAGGGTAGGGGGGTATGCCGACGAAGGGGACGATCGCTGGTAAGGAGGACGGATGGGTAGGGGGGGCTGGATATACTGCCTATTTGGCCGTTGCATTTGCTTACCTTTTTTGCTACTTCTTCTTCGTCTTTTCTATTTTACTATTCGTATTTTTTGTGACTTATTTTTTCTTTCTTTTTTCTGCCTATAGTGATCTAAGCCCTCAAAGGCTTAGATCTTACTTGCACTTTGTTTAAACACTCTAGTAGAGTGTGTTTAAGTGCAGGATTTCCCTTAGGAAGCCTGCACTTTTGAGTTGCACTTGTGCAAAGTGCACCAGTACTAACTAAAAGTTAGTACTGCTGTCACTTTTGGCTTAAGATTAAGCCAAGTAATCTTAGGACTTAGCTTTTCAAATTAAGGTAGTATATAGTTTAGAGGTAGCTTAATATAGATTAGGTAATAGATTTAGATTTATTGCTTATTAGTTAGCTTAAGTTGCTGCCAAAATCCACCAAAGTGCACCAGTACTAACTAAAAGTTAGTACTGCTGTCACAAGTTAGTACTGCCACCTTTGGCTTAACTTTTAGTTAAGTAAGAATAGGATTTAGGATCTTAGATTCAAGTAATATTAAGTCTAGTTACAGCTTATTATAAATTTAATCTTAGTTTACATTTTCTAGCTTATTTTCCTAGCTTAATTTAGCTGTCAAAGTCAGTAAAACTCTGAAAACACCAAAAACAGTAGGTTAGTAAGTTAGCTTATTAATTTTTGAATCTTAGCTTAAGGTGGTAGAATTTATAGCTATTATAGGTAGATTATAAGTAGTTTAATAGGTCCTTAAAGTTTTAGAGTCTAGTTTAGCTTTTAAAGGTTTTTAGCTTATTTGGTTTTTGTGCTAAATGCCTTATTTTCTGAGTTTGCTTGTTTCCTCCTCATTTTCAGTAGTCTAAAAGTACCTTAAGCTCTATTATCTTTTCATTTTTAGGTTAAGCACATCATAAGCTCATTATAACTTCTTTCCTTTTACATTTTGAACTAGTGTTGAGTTTTTTATAGCTTATTTTCTAAAACCAAGGGTTAAACCCCACTTTCTGAGGTCAGTTAAGAAATAAGCTCTTATTGAGCTTATTAGTTATTGTCAGCCCAAGTAGCTTTTATTAATTTTGTTCCTACTAGCTTCCTTTACAACTTTGCTCTTTCAAGTTTTTAGTAATAAGCACTTTTAGAATTTGAGCTTATAATTGGACTTTGGTTATTATCGGGGTAGGACCTCAGGGACCATTCTTGTAATTTTCCTGTTTTAGTTGTTTCTCAGTTAATCCTTGCCCGTTAAATGTTTTAGCCCCGTTAGCCCTTAAGTCTTTTTCACAGTTAGTCCCTAAGTTAGTTTACTTAGTTTTAATTAATAAATAGGGTTAGGTTTTAATTAGTTCAATTAAACCTTTATAAAAAGATAAAAATTAGGGCTTTTATTTTAATAAAATTTCTGCATATTTTCTTTAACTAGAGTAATTTTTATAAAAATTTTAAGACCTTATTTTTAATAGTTTTATAGTTTTTAATTCAAATTAAATTCAAAAATAATCAAAAAAAAATGTTTTTCTTTTTCCTAAAATTTTCTTTTGTCTTAACTTAGGTTTAGAATTTTAGTTTACATTTTTAGGGATTAAATTTGGTTCACTTGCTTAATTTTCACGTTTTATTTGTTTTCCGTATTTGATTAATTGTCCATTTTAATTGTTTTATTTTAGTAGTCATAGCTTTCCAAATCAATTATCTTTGCTTAATTCAAATCAGAATCCGAACTTAAACGTGGTTTCAATTTCACTAGTCGTTGGGGAAACGACCCGGGTGATCATACTTACCCGGTTTAATATACGTATTATATACTATATCATATATATTTTTGAGAGTGAATTTTCCTTAGGGAATTTTCTTAATTGCTCTTTGAATTATTATATTTTATAATAATATTTTAGGTATATAATAAACTGCAGTCAATGGTTGCAACCGGTTTTGCTTCATTCCACTTTGTGAAGTAGTCAATGGCTACTATCAAGAATTTGACTTTCCCAGGTCCTTCTGGAAAGGGTCCGGCTATGTCAATTCCCCACTTATAGAACGGCCATGGAGACGTGATTGGAGTTAGTTTTTGCTGTGGATTCCTTGGAACAGGTTTATGAACCTGACATTCTTGGCACGCTCTTATCAGTACCCTTGCATCCTTATGCATGGTAGGCCAATAATAACCAATCCATAAGGCTTTTGCTATGACGGATCGTGTGCCTGCGTGCATGTTGTAAGATCCCTCGTGTATCTCCCTTAGAACGTAATTTGCTTGAAGTGGCCTCACACATCATAGCCATGGTCCGAGGAAAGATTTTTTGTAGAGGGTCCCATTAATCATGGCAAACCGCTGCGACTTGCGTCTTACTGCCCTTGCTTTTTTGTCATCCGCTAGCAGGGTTTCTTCCGTGAGGTATTCGAAAATAGGAGTCATCCATGTATCTCCCTCTTCTTCTACCATTGCCAATATTTCCGCTTCATTTATTGATTCTTCTTTTAGTTCTTCAACCAACACTTGCTTACTCAAGTGTGTGAAGCTTGTGGATGCTATTTTTCCTAATGCATCCGTTTTTTTGTTTTCGCTTCTAGGGACTTATCTGATTCAGAATGCCTTGAAGCTGCTAGTAAGGGTTTTTACCTTTTCCAAGTACCGGATCATGTCAGCCTCTTTTGCGACGTATGTTCCGTTTACTTAGTTAGCCACCAATCGTGAATCAACATTTGCCTGAAGATTCTTAACACCCATTTGTTCCGCTATTCTCAGTCCGGCTATCAAAGCTTCATACTCTGCTTCGTTGTTTGTTGCGTCAAACCTGAATCTTAGGGCATAAGTGAACTTCATCCCTTCTGGGTTTGTGAGTATCAGTCTTGCTCCGGAACCATATGTGCAGGATGATCCATCCGTAAATAGGATCCACGGCTCAGAGAGTTCTTCCACTTCCATCAGAGTATTCGGAGATTCCTCTTCTGGTCGTTCGACTATGAAATCTGCCAATATCTGCCATTTAACTGATATTCTAGGTCTGTAATGTATTGCATATTCTCCCAATTCAATGCTCTATTTATGTAGCCTTCCTGCTACTTCCGGTCTTGGCAACACTTGCTGCATTGGTTGGTCTATGATTACTATGATTGGGTGTGCTTGAAAGTATCTTTTTAGGCGCTTACTGGCATGTACCAAGGCCAGCACTAATTTTTCCATTGATGTGTAATTTATCTTCGGACCACACTTACCGTAGATGGGCATCTGTTTAGCTTCTCTTTCCGTCATCAGGACCACACTTACCGTTTCTTTTGCGGTCGCCAAATAGACGATAAGTTCTTCCTTTTCCATTGGTGCGGTTAACATGGGAAGCTCCGCTATTAGCCGCTTCATTTGCTTGAATGCCTCTTTCGCTTCTGTGGTCCAATGGAAATCACTTTTCTTTGTGCATTTTTTAAAAGTTTTAAAGAACGGTAAAGATTTCTCTGTTGATTTGGCCAAGAACCTGTTCAGGCTTGCGAGCTTTCCATTTAACTTTTGCACGTCTTTTAAGCATTTTAGGGACGCAAGACTTAAAACAACGTCTACCTTGTTTGGACATACTTTCATTCCCTTGGTGTTGACTTTGTGTCCTAAGAACATCCCTTCTTCTACCCAAAATGTACACTTTTTAGGATTCAGTTTCATGTTGATTTCCCTTAGAGTTTTAAATATCTCTTTTATGTCTCTGACTATCTCATCTTTCGTGCGGCTTTTGATGACAAGGTCGTCCACGTATACTTCGAGATTTCTTCCAATCTGTTTGTGGAATGCTTTATCCACCAGACATTGATAAGTTGCCCCAGCATTTCTCAGACCAAAAGGCATTTTTGTATAGCAGAATATTCCTTGGCTTGTAATGAACGCTGTTTTTTCTTCATCTTCTTTTGCCATTTGTATTTGGTGATAGCCTTTGTACGCGTCTAAGAAGCATTTGAAGGGGAATCCACATAAGGATTCCACCTTCCAGTCTATTTCTGGTAGCGGATAACCATCTTTTGGGCATGCTTTGTTCAAGTCTTTGAAATCAACGCACATTCTCCAAATGTCATCATGCTTCTTTACCATCACTAGGTTAGACAACCAGTCATGGTAGTGCACTTCCTTCATTATTCCTGCCTCCATAAGTTTTCCAACTTCTTCCTGTATTACCTGGTTTTGATCGGCTGCTTGCCCCTTTTTTTTGTCTAACCGGAGAGAATCCCTCCAGTACGTTTAAGCGATGTTCCGCAATGTGTCTTGGAACGCCGGTCATATCCGCAGGCTTCCAGGAAAAAATGTCCAAGTTGCGTTGGAGTAGACCACACAACTTGTTGCGGCCTTCCTCGGTGAGGGTGGAGCCAATCATTACTGTTTGTTCCTGATATTTCGGATTTATTGCCACTTTGACTCTTTCTTCCACCGCTTGATTGGTATCCAGAGGGTTTCCTTCTGGTCCAGAGACCGCCGCACATTCAAGCGGAACCATTCTACTACTCTTTAAAGTGATTACTCCTCTCTCTACAGGGATCTTCAGCATTCCGTGAGCTGTCGACGGAACTGCTTGTAGCTTTCTGACTCATGGTCTTCCAATAATTCCATTGTATGGAGATGGTGTAACACCCCCATTTTGACAAATATAGCAGCGGAAGCTAATCTGGGGTATTACTTCATGGATACAACAATCATAATCATAGAAAACGACTTAAAAGAGACGTTGTTCAAAAGATACGTTATCATTCATTTAAAATCAGAGTTTTACAACGGCAGGTCCCAAAATCTAGTTACATACAATGTGAATGATAACAAGTTTTAGCCATCTTCAAGTCCATACCACTCCATGCCATAAGTTGCTCAATTACCTGAGATAAACATGCTAAAAAGTCAACACAATGGTTGAGTGAAATTCATAGGTTTGAAATGTAATAGTTGAATACAAGTCATCATAAGTAATTGTTATAGAAGCAGTGTCATAGTAATGCGTTATAGTGTGGTATTGGGTTACATTGTTATACACCCGTTATTGGTAATAATTGCAACGAATACAATTATCATGGGAAAATGGTATTGCATGTATAATGTTATGGTATAATTGCGTTATTGTCTCGTTATTTGTTATTTTATTGTCTAAGCTCATGGCACACAAACTGACTAGTGTATATATATACCCAAAATGATGTGGTATATATATATAGAGAGATAATGTCCCTCGGTGTAGGTAATTGTCATATATCTATAAAATTCAAATATAGTGTGTTTGGTTACCTATTCTCGGCTTAACACAAAAACAGGATCGGGTAATCCCGATAGAGCTATCATTAATATTCGGTTTCACCCGAATGAAAGTGATTAATGGTCCATGATAATGAGCGGACTTTTTGGCATAAAGTAGAATTAGACATTAGTTTATAATGGTTTATCCATGATAGCATATAATCTAGGGGAAAAAAAAAAACACTGGTAATTGTATTTTATAGCATGTATCCCCCTCACGGTTTATGAAACATTAAAGAGATTAAAAGTGAGGCTATGAACTCACTAAGTCTTTGAAAAGTAATCACATTGTTATAAGATAAATGAGTATGTTAAAAAAGGAGTTTGTGGAAGCATGGTATCCCCTCGCGGGTTTATAAACATGTAATTAAGTTAAAGGGAGGTGATGAACTTCACTTTAGGTAGTTGTAATATTATATTCCAAAATGAAAAGCTGATGACTTATCACAATCTCAACAGGGAATGGTTGATATCAGCAAAATGTTAGTAAACAGTCAACGTCACGCAACCGAGTAAATATGTCAAGTCTTAGGTAGATTGTACTTCTAGAACTTTGTTTTCAGAGAGTCTAATATGGTTTGAGTTGATTGAAAAGTTTGGAATGGAATTATTGTATCACCGTTCGGTCCATCATAATTTAGAAGTCATTCAGTAAACGTTTGAGGAGCTAGGCACTTTATTCGTAAACTAACATTCAGTCAGAACGTATACCAAGAGGAATCCCGCTTTATCTTGAAGTCCTAGTATTGTGGTACGATATAATCAGTTTTAAGCGTTTTAATCAATATCTGGAAATGATAAGCACGAGAAGCGTTAATTAAAGTTATGTTTTGTAATGTTTTGAACATATTTTTATACTTTTTCAAAATGTTACATTTTAGACCCTTGAGTATGAAAAGTGGCAGAATATACCCTTGGAGTTTGCACTTTTACGAGTTTGGTCCTTCAAGTTTAAATGATATACAACGTAAACCTTGTACTTTGGAAAGTGACATAATAGACCCCTATAGTTATAACTTTGATAAAATGACATATTCAGCCCTTCTAGTTATTGATTTCAGAAAGTTACGATATATACCCCTTGCATGGAATACTTTTGCAAAACAAGTCCAAATTGCCATGCAAGCTTATTTTAACATTTCAAAAGACATTTTCAGGTTATAGCTTATTAATATAAGCTAAAACATGAAGGTGTAACATAACAAAAGTTTAAAATAACGATTCGTTAAGTTAGAAATCAAAACAGGTCGAATTAGGGTTTCAAAACGTAAACGCGCGGGTTTTAAGTTCAAATTCCTTCAATAATCAATAAAGTGGTTATTTTAACATTAATTAAGCATGTTAGGATAGATTATAACAACATTTAGCCATTATAACATTTAGTTTTAAGAAAAACATAAAATTAGGGTTTCGGGTGTACGGTTTTGGATCAAAATGGAAAATGAGCATGAATTGAGTTATGAAACTTTAACAAGAGTTTATTTAGGATCATATGAACATTATAAGGGTGTAGTAGCAGGTATGAAGATCATAGAACCTGGGTTTGAGCTTATAGCTTGAAAACGGGTCGAAATCGGGACTTTTAGCTTCGTACGCCTAGAATAACGACTCTCAGGCTTCTTTTCTTGGTTTCTTTTTCTTCACTTCTAATCTTGAGACTTCTTAGGACCTATTAGGATCTTCTTAGAGCAAATAATTGCTGCTATAATGGGTTATAGAGGAGGAAGTGGGGGATGAGTAGAAATGAAGGCATAACACCCCTATTTATACCCATTTTGGAACTTGGTGACTAAGGGTGCTTAGAGACCAGGTTAGGACATGTGTGAGAGCTAGAGGGTGATGTGTAGAAGCTACATGATGAGTCTTGAGGTCTAGAGGTATAGGATTGCAAGGTGGAAGTTGGTTTGTAGTGTTTTTGAATTCGGCAAGACTTAGGGACCAAGGGAAATGATGTGGCCATTTTAGCAACCATGGAATGTGTTAGACATGCTTTTAATCTACTATGGGAAGTAAGGAGGTAAGTCATGAGGTGCTTGTTTGCAAAGAAAAGCTTAAAATGGGTCATTTTGCAAGAAAAGAGGTCGCGGGTAAACTAGGGCTCGAAATGAGTTTTTGAGCTTGGATTTCGAGTACATTGATGATATAATGATAGATTAATAATCACAAGACTTGTATTAAGGATTAATAACAAGAATTGATAGGTTGTTTGGGTTAAAAATGGGTGAAAACGAGTAAACGGGTCCAAAGTCAAATTAGGGCACGTTTAGGGTTTCTTGGATTTATTTCGTGTAGACTTGCAATGAAATGATGAAATGATGATATAATATGATTGATAATGTTGTAAACTAAGTTATTACAACTTATTTGAGTGTTGGTTTAGGTTTATGATGGATAAATATCAAGAAACGGGTTATAGTTTAGTATTTTGCTCGGGTTAGGGTTTCTAAGTTTCATTTCATGAAATCTTATGAAATGATGATGAATATGGTTTGTAAATGAAGTATATGACTTGCTTGTAACTTGTACTTGATGGATTTTACCAGATTCCTTGGGAAAACGGAGGTAAAACGGCTATTTTGGATATCGTGCATTAATGACTTGTACATTATACTTTAAAGGACTTGTATCTTATTTTGGAGGGAAAGATATTATTCAAATGAGATGTTATATGACTTTTATATATGCTTTAGTAGCTTGTACATTCGCTTTAGATATTAACCTTTCATGGAATTAGGGTTTAGAGGTATACGATAACGGTTTAAAGCCCGTCTTGATATAACGTTGCGAATGATATATTATATGAGTAATGTACTTTGTAAAAAGGATATGATATTGACTTGACATGTTATGATGTTTGCTTGACATATATGGAGATAGGATTGCCATAGGTAGGTTGCGTGAGCTCGTCTACTTTAGTTATGCAAGTTACATTGCATATTAAGATATTGGCAATGCAAGTAATGTAATAAAGCGAAAAATTTCTCGTAGATTTGTGATCATAATAAAATAGGTTGATTTTGTATTTAATGAAAATTATGGGTTGTTATAGATGGTGACTTGACAACCACAAAATTCATCAAAGCTGAGGTGGAGTGTTCTTCATCCCCAATCCTTACCAATAGTTGTATTTTCCCTATTAGCCATATTATCTCACCGTTGAATCCAATCAAAGGGGTGGTGGCTGGCACCAATTGGTTCTTGATTTCCAGACGCAGCTGGCTGAAACAATGCTCATACAGTATTTCTGAGGCTGAGCCGCCATCCATATACATGCGGTGTATGCAGTGGCCCCCTATCTCCGCCTCAATGATCATTGGACCTTTTGTTCCTTCGTCTTCACCTAGAAGTGGGAAAAGGATTTCTGGGTTGGAGGAAAAGCTTTGTGTGATCCTTTGCCTGGCCACTCTTTCCCAAGGTTGGACCATAAGGATAGTTAATGCTTTATCCTTTCGGGAGGTTTTCCCTTTCTTTGCCACCTTGGGTTGTTCCTTTCCACTGCTCTGTTTGAGTTCTTTTATTATGTGCGACAACTTTCCTGCCTTGAGCATTTCTTCGATTTGTTTCTTCAGGTGTTGGAAACACAAAAAGTGTCGGTCACTTCCAAGTTGTAACAGGTCTTAGCTTGTAGTTAGTGAATATTAGTTTAAGTAATCTAGTCCGGCCCAAAGGCCCATGGGAAGCCTCTCATCATAGCCCTATGGCCGGCCTCCATGTACTATATTGTTCTTGGTTTGATCATAAGATTACTAGTATTCTACAATTGGTATCAAGAGCCATGGAGTGGTGTGTTTAGTTTTTGTGTTTGATTTGTGTTCAAAAACCTTTACAAAGAGCAAATTAGTGATTCAAATTTTTTGGCTTAAAAACCTTAAAGTTTTCATTTTTATTGTTCCTATAGGGTTAGTAACACTAGTTGTACAAGAATTTTTGCTAAAAACCATTAAAAATCGTGTTTTTTTTAGTTTTGAAAATTTGAGTTTCGTAGCTGTTGGAACCGAACGAGGAGAACCGAACGAGATTTCTAGTGTTGGAACCGAACGAGGAGAACCGAACTAGCTAATCTTATTTGGGAACCGAACGAGATTTCTAGTGTTGGAACCGAACGAGGAGAACCGAACTAGCTAATCTTATTTGGGAACCGAACGAGCTATTCTCTTTGGGAACCGAACTAGCTATTTCTATTTGGGAACCGAACGAGTTAATCTTTGTCGGCCGAACTAGTTTGAACCGAACAAGAGGAACCGAACTAGTGACAACAAGTAGGACCGAACGAACAGGACCGAACGAGTAGGACCGAACGAGTTGGACCGAACGAGTAGGGCCGAACTAGCTAATTTTCTTTAACCGAACTAGTGACACCAAATTAAGTTTAAACTTAACAACTCGATTTTTTAAGTATACGGTTATTTCTTTGACTTGTAAAATCCCGTGAAACAAACACTTGTTTTCCCGGTTTTGTCAAGAATTGTAAAATCCCAAGTAGCTTTTATTAATTTTGTTCCTACTAGCTTCCTTTACAACTTTGCTCTTTCAAGTTTTTAGTAATAAGCACTTTTAGAATTTGAGCTTATAATTGGACTTTGGTTATTATCGGGGTAGGACCTCAGGGTAAACCATAGCCCAAACCCCTAGTTTCTGTAACAGCTTATTGAGAAGCTCTTTTAGAGCTTATCTTTGAGTTTCAGACCTTAGTGCTTTTGTTAAAGTTGTTCTCACTAGCTTCCTTTACAACTTTGCTTCTTTGAGTTTTTCATTTTAAGCTCTTTAAAATTTCGAATGCTTATTGGACTTTATTTGTGGTCGGGGTAGATTCTCAGGGTAGAAAGTGTAACTTTTCGATCTTAGTTGTTTTTCAGTTAGTCCCTCCGTTAGTTTGTTAGTTTCCCCGTTAGTTTCTTAGGTTTTTGCACAATTAGTCCTTAAGTTAGTTTTTAATTAGTTCATTAAGTTTTAATTAATAGTTAGGGTTAAGTTTTAATTAGTTTAATTAAACTTTTATAAAAAGATAAAAATTAGGGCTTTTATTTTTAATAATTTTCGGCACTTTTTCTTTATCTAGTGAAATTTTAGTTTACATTTTTAAGGATTAAAATTAGTTTACTTGCTTAATTGTCATTATTTGTTGCTTCTTAATTAGTAGTAATAGCTTATCCAAAATATCTTTGCTTCATTCAAATCAGAATCCGAACTAAAACGTGGTTTCAATTTCACTAGTCGTTGGGGAAACGACCCGGGTGATCATACTTACCCGGTTTAATATACGTATTATATACTATATCATATATATTTTTGAGAGTGAATTTTCCTTAGGGAATTTTCTTAATTGCTCTTTGAATTATTATATTTTATAATAATATTTTAGGTATATAAAAAACTGCAATCAGTTTTTGGCGCCGCTGCCGGGGATTAGTGATTAAGATTCCTCCGTTTTGTGTTTGTTGATTTGGTTTGAAGATCCTTTCACTCTCGAAAGTTTCATTTTTGTTTTAAAATTCAAAAATCCAAAAAAAAAATTCATAAAATATAAAAAGTAAAAAATATTTTCCTTTTCTTTTTAATATATATAAAAAAAAGATAAAAAAAATCAAAAATATAAAAAATTGTCCTTTAAGAAAAGAAATCAAATAAACAAAGTTGGTAATCGAACACCAACATATAATATCTTCTATTGAGATATTATCATTTCAATTTCCGGTGAATTTGCAATTGTTCCCAAATCGTAATCAAAGATTTAACACTTGCCATTTGTTTCTCTACGAAGTACGGCTCACCTTGAAAAGCAATTTTCGAGAGCTACCGTGAAGTAGTTGATTATTTGGTTTAAGTCTCTTTCGTGTAACCGTTAAAATTCATTGCTAAAAAAAAAAATCTAAAAATTAGTGTAAAAGTTTTGTTTTTTTATTGTTAGTTTTTCTT
>BQNB010066606.1:0-16110 GCA_026074375.1 Tanacetum coccineum
CAAAATAAACCTAAACAAAAACATCAACAACTTTTTTAACTACAAACAAAACCACCATTTATACCACCAAAACACCAACATTTTTTAGCAGATTAAAAAAAAAACATCAATTCCACATTTTTTTTCACCAAATATCTACCACCGAGACAACACATAGACGAAAACACAACAAACCTTTGATGGTTTATGTGAATCCAGGCAATGCTAGTGGCGGCAGAGGTGATTGCGGCAGAAGTATTGGCCAGAAGTAGTGGTACAGGGGTGGGGCCGAGCGGTTGAAGACAAACGCCACAAACAAAGGTCACCAAGAAAGGGTGGCCACGAGCAACCAAAAAAACATAACAACGCCGAGTGATTGTTGGATCTCAACAGATCTAATACGCTGAACTATCTATAGGGGTGTGAGTTTATGAGTTTTATGAGTACATGTGTGTATGTGCGATTTTTTTTGGTTTATATGGTAGGGTCTTCATACATACGATTGGCAGTTTCAAGTGAATGGAAAAATAGCTGTGTTTCCTATATTTTGATTGGCAATCAGTTGGATGTCAAATGCTACAAGTTTTTTGTGTTTATTACAATTTAGTGTGTTTGTTATAACAAAATTCAGTTTTTATTCCTTTGGCAATAAGTTGAATGTCAAATGTTACAAGTTTTTTGTGTTTATTACAATTTAGTGTGTTTGTTATAACAAAATTCAGTTTTTATTCCTTTGGCAATAAGTTGAATGTCAAATGTTACAAGTTTTTTTGTGTTTACTACAATTTATTGTGTTTCCAAAAATAAAATTCATTTTTCATTCATTTCATAAATAGATTTAGTTTTCACTTTTCACTTTTCAAGAAATGAGCCTAAATGCTTTATATATGTAGTGTTTAAAGATATACGCTGAACTATCTATAGGGGTGCGAGCTTTATTTAAGATTGACTTTTGGTATGACAACCAAACACCAAAATGATATCATTCTTTAGTTTGTGGGATGACAAAATATAAACATTCGATAGAATATTTAGGGAAGTCGTTTGGTTAAAGCTCTAAATTTTACCTTGTTAATACTTTTAAACTATTGTTACATGCCTCCATTTTCAAGGACGGACTTTAGGTTTTTCGAGATTTACGAGAATTTGATGAATGTTTTTCGTCTAGCGTAAATTTTTGTTAAAAATATAAAACGCACATGGTCTCGAAGTTTTGTATCACACAAATACATGTCTTATGTAGTTAGTTTACTAATATCTTAAAAAAAACATACACAACTTCTTAATTTTGTTTAGTAGTTTAATTAGAATCATACACTTTAGTTTATTTTTATTTCTTTTATACTCATAAAAAGATTTGTTGTTCATCTAGTAACTTAAAGTCCTTGTGCCTCTGTCATTCAGTGATCGAAAGTTTGTTTGGCATCAAAAAGCAATGTTTAAAACACGGCGGTTCAACTTGAACCAACAACTAAACCAGATCGATAAAAAAACCAGGTTTTAAAACATTGTTAAAAATTAAAAAAGAATTGGCGCGTGTGTTTTTTTCTTAGAACGGCGAGTTAGTACAATACTAAGTTAATTATTCGATTCAACAGTACTTACCCATAAGGTAGTCCCTGCCTGCTTCGAATAATAATTAGTGATTCGATTACAGTACATACCCAGAAGGCAGACCCTGCCAGGCTCGAATTGACGCATCATCTATGATGCAGAACCCCACAGATTCCTACATTGAAGGAAAACCCCTATGAAAAGACTTGAACTTAAGACCTTTCACATGTGGTAATAATATTTTTTTTCCGTCAACATTTTTAAGTTTAATTGACAAGTTGTAGTAGAGCACTAATACTTTTTTTCCATCAACATTTTTGAGTTCAAAATTTTGTAAAACAATAAATTAGAGGTATAAACTATTTTAAAAACAACAACTAATATAGTATTAATATAGATTGTTATAACTTAAAATCTCTTGTCGCAATTTTTTGCTATATTTATAATAGATATAGAACTTAAATATAAAGTTTATCGGTAAAATCTCAATCTATTTCATCATTTCAATCATGAGATCATGCAACACTATATATTGAATTTAAGAAAAAATATACATATGCATAAAACCGGTTCGACTCGGCGGTTCAACCGGTAACCGGTAAACCGATGACTAAACCGGATCGATAAGAAAACCGAGTTTTAAAACATTGTCAAAAAGTAAAAAAGAATTAGCGCGTGTGTTTTCTGTTGGTTGGGATTTTCATGTACGTTCTTCCTAATGACAAACATAACCACTTATATTTTCATAAAGTAGAAGATAAATAAAAAAGATTCCTACAACCATGTTCAGGTTATGCTTACATACGAGTTGATCCACATTAAGCATTGTTACTACAGTTTGATGACTTTCAAGCATGTGTATGTACTCGGCAATAATGATTGGAAATAATTGATTATAATGAGCTGGTGGGGCTGCTAAATGACAAAAATAACCCTGGGTATTGGTAGCTTAGGATAGTTTTAGCTTTTGAGTTTTAGCAATCGCCGTGTTCCGCATGCTGGATCCTCTACTATTCTATGTTCTTTCCAAAAGCGTGCAAATCCGCGGAGGTGAGCATCTTATATTCGCTGGGATAAAGCTTTTCTCTGCAGGGGCCTTGTGCAGTAAACCCCCTACAGGCGGTGGTCCGTGCGCGAAGCTTTCGGGAATAGGGGTAGTCTTGTGTGTAAGCATAGCATTTCTGTTCGAACCTGCCTAACCCAACTAAGAAGAATCGTACCTGACAAACACATCTTTTTCCTTTGGGGAGGGTACCTCGTAGGACCTCGACCCGTCTACTCGGGTCTTGTATGGATATGCAGGAAGGGGTGCTTCTAGGTGTGTGTAGGGGTTGTGTTTGTTCGCGAAAATGGATTCCTCGTCAAGTCAATTTGGGGGGTGTGGACGGCAGATTTATTGAAACTAAAGCCTGTTTTGTAGCGAACTAGTAAAACTTTCCAAAATAAAAAATGACTCAATAACATACTGTAGTTTCAAACAAATGTGAAGGTGGGATATATTTTTGGGTTAGATATCGAATAAATGTCATGTGTCTCGTATCGAAGTTAGACAGGTTGTTACAAAATTACTACACCACATAGGCGTTCACTTCCGCCAATACCACATTGGTAGACATGTTGCCATCGATGGTGGGGGTTGCTCCGTATTTGACGAGGTAGCTAATTTACTACAATATTCGAAGCCAAGCGTTACTCCTCAAAGTTAAAACTTAAACTGTAAAAAATAAACCAACTAATGTTAAGTTTAAATAGCTAAAACCAAGAATCTCATGCAGGACTTGCTGGAGTGCACCTGTGTATATTAGTTGACCCTTTATATTGGGTTTTCAGCAAAATATCAATATCAATATCAAAATATTTCATTGGCCGGTGTCCGTTTTGATCAGCAACGATTTTCTATATCGAAAAATAAAAAATAAAAACTAGAAAAGCATTCATATTATTCATTTGTGAGTAGGTGAAAATGGATGAATGATGAAACCAACACCCAATCTGTTCTCATGTTATTTTTCCATTATTTCCGGTTGATGCGACATGCCTTGTTTGTCGCAAGGCATGTTTGGATTCCTTTGGGAAACATGCGGTTCATTGTAAAGAGCTCACGGGGTTCAAGTACCGACACGATATGCTTAGGGACGTCCTTTTTTACATATGTAGGCGTACCGGGATCTCCGCCAAGAAAGAAGCGTCTGTGAATTTTTTAACTAACCTCTCACATGGAAGATCCACACTCAGACCATGACGTTTTGGTTTTTGGATGGGTTGGAAGGAAACATGCGTGCGTGGATCTGACATGAGTTTCTCCTTTCGTGGGGTTAAGTAGTCGTGCTTTTATAGCGGGTTAGCTGCTTTCAAACCCGCCTCATGTAAAGTGACAAAACATGAGAAAACATGCATTGAAAATCAACATGTGTATATTTCTTTTGCGTTAGATACCTTTGGTTTCCTTGCACTTGAGGCGGATTAGCTACTCAGCCGAGTTCAACGGGTTATGCACAACAATCTTATGACACCTAGATCCGCGGATGATTTTTTTTACTTTGTTAATACAAATAATGTCTAAAAACCTTATTTATATTTTTCGACTTCTCTACATTTTGATAATCACAACATGTAAAAACGTTCTACGTAAAATTAAACGTAAACAATTTATTTGTCGTAAATTTTCATTTCGACGTAAATCACTTAAGGTATGTATAAACAAATGTTTAATTTGTTAAATGATCAAAGTTATATAGTTTTGTCCTAAACTTTATATTTTTATAAAATATAACAAAACTTTTTTATAAAAATAAATTAGACAAAATATTTTTGTAATTATAAAAAAAATATTTTATTTCAAATAAATATTTGAAATCAGATTTTTTCACATAAAATCAGAAAACCTGCCTTAAAAAACACTTCACCAAATAAGGACAAAACTGAGAGAGTCCTATAAGGGAGCGGCCCCCTGATTGATAAGGGAGCCGGCCATGCCTTTTTGATCCCATGTTTGCCTGTAAAAACCTGTAAAAAGTGGACTGTTCCACATATTTTTCCACCTTTTGCACACTTATTTTTTTGTCTTAATTCAGCAAGCATATTTCCAAACCTTTGATCATTTAATTAACATAAGCATTTGTTTTCAAGTGATCCAAGCTTACCTCACCAATTGCAAGAGAAGAAAACTCGTAATCGTCAAGATACAAAGTATTGTAGTTTAGGTTGTGTCTACATAATGTTGTTACAATCGTGCTGTATATTGTAATTCAATCATCTCTTATATTCTTGTGTAATAGTTGGATCAGGTAGATCGTGTAAGTATTTAGGTAAGTAAATACTTGTAAGAGCGGTTAGTATTTTAGGCCTCAAAATACGAGTGTGAGTGGTAGATCGGTTCTAGCTAAGATTAGAACTCGACATTAGGCTTAGTGTTGGATATTGGTATAAGCCACGTGTGTACAGTTTTCTCCGCCTAAATGGAGCTTGTTGACAAAGTGAAGTGAATTCTAGAGTTGGATACTCGAGGAGTGGAGTAAGGCGAAAAGGAGCTTTGTTACCGAACCACTATAAATCTTTGTGTTGTGGTTAGATCATTTAAACTCTCCTCTCTTCTCTTTTGTCTCATATTTAATATTTTGTAGTTAATATTGTTTATTTACTTATCGTGATTGTTCATATTGATATCACCTAAACTCGAATCTATGATTTTATATACAAACATTAACTAAATTTAAAAAGCGTAAACTATTCAACTCCCCCCCCCCCCTTTCAGTTTCTATAATTGGTATCAGAAGCCCGGTCACACAAGATTTTTAAATAAACTATATTTTAAAACTTGAATGGATCTATGAAATCGGAAATATATAAAGAAGGACAATCCATGCAAAGACCTCCACTATTTGAAAGCTATAGATTTATTTATTGGAAAAATAGGTTCGAGACTTACGTGAAATCAAAAAATCTAGATCTTTGACATATGTTGATTATCTGTGGTGATTTTCACTACTCAAAATAATCCCGAACTTAAAAGGATAAAATTTTACGTTTGTATAAACAAAGCGATGATCTTAAAAAGAGACTTGCTAAAAATAATGAAGTTAAAATGGTAATTTACAATGCTTTGCTACGTAAAGAATATGAAAGAATTTTTATGTATAAAGGTGCAAAATAAATTTGAGAATATTTGTTAATCACTCACCAAGGTAATTGTCAAGTCAAAAACAATAAAATAGATCTTCTTGTTCAACAATATGAACAATTTATGATTCCGAAAGAAGAATTGATAGATAATGCAGTTGCTAGGTTTAACACTATTTTAACACTATTATTAATAGTCTAAAAGCACCTGATGAAGGTTTTTCTAGCAAAAACTATGTTAGGAAATTTCTTAGGCAACTTCATCCTAAATGGCATGCAAAGTTTACGGCTATCAAAGAGTCAAAGGACATGACATCACTATCAATCAACGAACTTATCGGTAACTTGAAAGTTTATGAAGTGATAAATAAAAAGATTCCTAAATAGTCAAAGGAAAAATAAAACAAAGTAGATATATTGCCTTAAAGACTAAAAAGGAATCTAGTGATGAAGAAAGTTTAACTTCCAGAAGTGAAGACGAGGAGTACTCCATGGTCGTGAGGAACTTCAAGAAATTTTCAAAAGACGAGGTAGATTCGTAAAACAACTACATGACAAAAAGAAGTCATTCCAAAGAAGTTAAGACGACAAGAGCGGTAAGAGCGAAAAAAATGTTTTAGATGCGGAGATTCCAATCACCTCATCGGAGAATGCCCGAAAAACCAAGAAACAAAAACCAAAGGGCTTTTATTAGAGGATCTTGGACCGATAGTGGCGAAGATGAGGAAGAAAAGATTAAAGATGAAACGTGCCTTATGGCTCAATCATCTAATGAGGTACTTCCTAAAAATGAATTTTATAGCGATGATTTGTTGTCAATAGAAGATAGTGAATTAGATAGTGAATATCACCTATTAGGCAAAATGGGGTTAAAAGCCGTATTTAAAAATAAGTCACTAAAATCTATTAAAATAAGTTTAAAAAAGAAGTACATGAATTAAAAGAAAAATTATCTTGATAAGAGAAAAAAAGAGATTGATGTCGGATGTAAAGCATGTCAAAATCTAAAATTTGAAAAAGAAAAACTTAAAGAGGAAGTGTCTAACCTTAATCAATTTAATAAAATCACTCACTCTCTTAAGAAAATGCTAAGTTTTCAAAAACCATCCGGTGACAAATCGGGTCTTGGTTTTAATTCAGACGAAGCGTCATCGAGTGGGACAAAACAAATAAATTTTGTAAAACCTCAAGAACCCAAACCTTCACTCATTGAAGAAAAATCCACTAAATCAAATTTGAGTTTGAAACATAAATGTATACTTGTAAATAATATTAAGGTTCCTGTTGCAAGTGATGACGAAGTAAAAAGTTTTTATAAACCATCCTTAAAACCCGGAGTTGGATTTACTAAACGAGAAGAAAGGTCAAAAACTCCACCGCCAAAGAAAAATAATAATTCTCGTCCTCAGTCTAAGACACCGAAACCTAGGAGAAATCAAGATAGACAAAATTACTCTAAATAATTCCCAACAACAAAATTATACTCCTTGGGCAATTTGTCAACCATTTCTACATCCAAATCAAATGCAATATATGCAAAGGATGCTTGGTACTAACAATTTTGTACCTATGAGATATTGGGGACCAAATGTTTGAATTATTATGTAATTTAAATAGGTATGCTTGGGAATAAATTTGGAGCCCGACGAGTGGATTAAAGATAGTGGATGCTCTAAACATAACGGGCAACTGAAAGCTTTTCTCTACATACAAAACATATAAAGGAGGTAACGTAATTTTTGAAAGTAATTCACGTAGCAACATTGATAACGCTCAAATTATATATATTTTTATATGCGTTATCTGTGCCTTTATATATCTATTTTGGTTAATAATAAGAACTTTTGATACTTAATACACTATATTTGCTATTATAGGTTCATGGTACGTGTCGTGGAAGAAAATGGAAGAATACACCATGAAATGGAGCTTAAACGAAGAAGTAAACTCAAACTCATAGCTTCCCGACACTGTTCACTGTTTTGGTCATAACTCGATCATACAAATTTCATTTGAAGAGATTCAATTGGATACGCGACCGGGAAACAATTATCTACAACTTAGGAAAAAATGCCAGGAGCTGTAAATGCCTAAAGTACGCCGCAATTCTCAAAAAGTGAGGCACACTTTTTTGCATTAATGCTTGTAACCGACATAAGCCCAAGTGCGGCACACAATTTATATTGTGCGGCAGTTTTGGCCTACGAACAGCCTATAAATAGCCTCCTTTGGCTCTCCTATTTCACATAATCTCACACAAATAGATCTAGTTCGATTACACCACTAAAATTGGGATTTTTGGGGATTAAGGCTTGATAAACCTTTGATCAAACTACCCTTGGCACCAACACATCTCTTGATTATACCTCCACTCAATCGAAGCTGTGTCGGACGATATTGACTTGTTATTTCTTGATCCTATAAGTGTAGTGACAGTACATGAAGGTTCGAGATAATAGGAATCAATAGCTTGGGTTATTGATAATAGTTTTTTTAACCCTTGCACTTTCTGAGATATTTATGTTCTAATATAGTCCTTCGACTATTTGACTTTTGTCAACTTATTTGAGCAATTACCGTGTTGATGGTGGTGAATCTATGTTGATCTTGGCTATCTTAGCTATACGTGTTTAATTTAACCATTTTTAATTTAATTTAACCATTTTTGAGAGATCTTATAACGAGTCCCGACACGTCCGTTAATGTTCAAAATGAATTTTAGAAAGTTTAATTGTGAAATATGTCGTGTAAATAATCGAGATTCATGGAAAAGTATTTTTGAGATCATTAAAAATACTAGGAAACTTCATGTAACATTTTAAAATAGTGAACTTTGAGTCTTAAGCGAACCCGACACAAAACGAAGCAATCCCGAGCCCTTGGATTCCCCATGGCCGGTCTAGATGCTAATGTGTTTAGCAAATGAAACAAAAACCACATAATGTGTTACACCCATATCAAATAAGACGAAACAGCAAGACCATTCAAGAAGAGAGTTCTCAAAACGGTACATGAAGAGTTAGCTGTCTTATCCTTGGTCAAAGAAAATACTCGCCCCTTAGCAGCAAGTTGATTGTCATTCCCATTTCCCCTACCACCATTTCCACCATTCTTAGGGCAATCCCTGGCCATATGCCCAGTCGAACCACAAGTGAAACAAGCTCCAGTAACCATATGACATGCCTTGCCCGGATGAAGTTTCCCACATATGTCACATGGAGGAGAGGAGGCATAGTCCATGTATCTTTTATAACCTAAAGACCCAGAAGAACGATTATACTGCTGACCTTGGTTTTGCCATGACTTCTGATTACTGTTGCCCCTCTGCCTGTCATAACTGCGACCGTCATAACCCTTCTGATCATAACCCTTTGATTGCTATCCTGAGTTGTCGGTCGAATATTGTCCCCATCACGGTTTCTCTTGTTATTATGACTTGACCTCTCACGGAGAATCTTTATGTTCCTAGCAACATTGGCCACTTGAGCCACATCAGTAATTTTCGTGTTCACTATCCCATCTAGAATCCAATCACAAAGTGCCCACTTGAAATGTTTGGCCTGTTCCTCTGGAGGACCTGCCTTCTTACCCACGAAACCTGCTAACCTGAGAAACCTCTTCATAAGCTCACCACTGGTGTCTCTATCTCTCTGACGAATCGTGTGGTACTCCCTCTCATACTTTTGTTTCTCAGACTTAGGAAAGTACTGCAAAAAGAATATGTCATGGAAATCCTTCCATGACAAGGTAGCCACATACATCTCACCTTCTTTGGCTTGTTTAAAAGCCTTCTACCAATTGAGAGCATCTCCTTCCAATTTGTAACTTGCCAACCTAGCCTTGAATTCATCAGCATATCCCAAAACCTTAAATATCTTCTCAACGTGAGCAATCCAGTTTTCAGCATCAACTAGAGTGGTTGCGGAGCTAAAAGATCTAGGCTTCTGTTTCCTAAACCTTTCCAACCAGGTGTGGATGGTGGGAGGTTGGTCACCACTTCCCCCAGTGCCATTATGATGGATCTTATTGGTGAGCCGAGTAGTGAGACCAGGTAATAATGCATCAACTGCTCGCTGCACCGTCACCTCAAAAGCAGGACCCGAAAATTCAGGGGTAGATTGATGTGTGCCGACCATCTTAGTAATCAACAAATGAAACAGTGAAGACAATTTAGAGTTAAGATCAAAATACGAAAGGAAGCGATCATATCAAAAGGAAGCCTAATGTCGACCCAATCCTTACCGGTCATAACCTAGGTTCTACAGGGCGGAACCTGGATCTCATACCATAATTGTAACATCCCGCTCCTATAAAGTGACCAAGAGTCACATTATGGTTTCATATCAGAACATATAAACGCAAGCGGAAGTCTTTATTAAATAAAAATAATAAGTCATGAAACAAAATGACTTCCAAAAGTATTAAATTCCAACAAATTCTAAATTAAAAGAGATATTCAAACGAAATAAGTCTTAAACATAAATCCAAATAAAGAAATCTATCAAGGATCGGTCCTCTAAAAACTTCATACTCTCAACACTCAAATCCCAGCTTCTCGCTTATTACCTGCCGTAGAAAAAGAAAATGCGGCTGAGCTAACGCTTAGTGAACAAATATAATAATAATAAGGTAATAAGACAAAAGAATGAATGATACGAATCACGAGATCATACTAAACAAATATCATACAAAATACAAATCAAATGAATAAGAATCAAGGACAACAAAGGAATGCCCACGAGCTCAGATAAATGTCTATACATGATATATGAACAAACCCTAAACTGATGTAATCATATAGTCACATAATAAAATGTACATAGGAAAGCAACTCCCGATGTACCAAATGTAACAAAGGGTATATAACACACATACAACCATTCACATGAACAAAACAAAGTACCTAGGATACATCCATACGCTCCCTACAAAACAAAGTTATATCCACATACACAAGTACAATGACGAGTATACATACATATCTAAGCTAATAATAATCAAATGCCATCATTCAAAAGGGAACGTCATGGACCAATGACACCGTCACATAGAGTGTCATGCCATTGGTGCATCAATGACATGGTCATGGTACCTCCATGACTACTTCAAATAGCTCGGGCAAAGATTTATGCAAACTGAACAAGTTACCAATAATTCAATCAAGATAATGGATCTAATATCATATTCAAACAAATATGAAAGGAATCACTAATTCAAATATCAAATCAAACAGAATATCAACAATGAGTCATGAGTACGGAAAGCAAATCAAACGAAATATCAAACGAATCAAAGTAGTTAAAACAAATGAGAATCAAGTCGTGAGCTGTCCTTACTAAAAGGACGGAATATCAGTACCTTAACAAACACGCAATAGAGAGAAAGAACAAAAAAGCCAGAGATCACACTCTCTTCACCGAATCTACAAGAATCCATGATTACATGTAATTATCTATCTTATTTTATAAGCTCATTGATTGATCTTACCATATATAGACCTTAAGCGACCTAATTAGGGTTTTCTAAATTTTCAAAATCTTCCAACTTTTTAATGGTTAGTTTTTCGATATGGGAGTTGTTAGCCTCAAAATATGTCTGTGAACATGAAAACTCTGAATCTGCAAGAAGCCTCGCTTCGGGGGAGATTGTTAGTCTCAAAATATTAAGCCGAAAAAGGAAGCTCGGGTACTAATTATGGAAGCACGGTTAATATTTAATATATGTTGTAATAGGCTAGTTACGGGTATCGGGCTTGTTATTTAATATAATATTGTAAGCGTTGTGGGCTTAAAGCCCAAGTAATCTCGAGCCCGACCCATTAGCATTAAACCACATGACCCAAAAGAAAGCCTTAATAGGCCGGCCCAAGTATTGGTATAAATACCCCTCTCTAAGTGTGGAGAGGGTATTGGTCTCATTTGTAGTGTACCAAAAAATCAAAGAGGTTCCCATATGTGTCTAGTATGTCTATGAATTTTAGTAGATTTTATTACCATGATTAAATACCCTTCCAACCCTTGCTACCAAAACTGACCCCGAAAGTGACATGTCAGAACCTTCGAAAAGTTCACGCGTAAACACCCTACTTAGACAACACAGAAAAATCTTTCAAAAATCAGGGATGTAGCTAATATCATGTAGATTTACCAGCTAGAAAATTAGAGACTAACTCCTTACGGTTTGAGAAATAAAAATCAAATACTACTACTGAATTTTTCAGACAGAATTTCCGGATTCGACACTTAATCTTATAAAATCTAAAAATCAACCTTCCCGACCTCCAATTGACATGAACCTAACTTTTCCAAAAACTAGACTCTTTGAATTTAACTTTAGCCTCAAGAATTATGTCAAAACTCAATTTTATCACCAAGTTACACCCCGATGAACACGGCCTAAAATTCTGGATAGAAACAATAAGACCTATAAACCCTAATTCTTACCAATCCTTTTCATCAAAACATGTCCTAGGGTTTCTAATCTTGTAGTTTTCATTAAAACATCGTTAATGATTATCTAGGGTTTCATAGCATATTTTTATGCCACATTAATTAGATTAAACCCTATACAAATTAATAAGACCATTAACAAATGTTTTCCTTTTTATGATTTTATGTAAAAACTTATGTGAATCATGGAGACACAAAGAATGAATTCAAAAGAGACTTGGAATACCTATGGAATCAAGATTGGAGAGAATCATAAGAACAAGAACACCAAAGAATCAGGAATCAACAATCACACAAAGCTTGAATAACTCTATCCGAATCACCAACTTCTTCTTCTTGTAATTTCTATGGATGAACACAAGGTTTTGGAGTAAAATTTTTAGACAGAATGAAGAGGGAGAGGGCAAAGATCGGCTGAATATATTGGAGAGAAGAGGGGGATAAAAAATTCTTATTCATTTAGAAGATTTCAAAATATTTGCCTTAATCCTATTACACTTAATACTTAAAATAGGTTTTGCAAAAAGGAAACAAAATTTCTAATAATTCCCAAGGGGGGCGGATTTTTATACATAAATTAGGAAAATTATATATATATTAAAAAAACTACATATCTTATGTTATAAATTAATAATACAAAAATAATTATAACCCAAGGTTTTAATGTTAAAGACTTATTATTTAAACTTAGGTTATACTTAAAATGGTAAAATAAAAAATATAAACCAAATTTTTGGGTTTTAAAGAACAAGTCAAAATGTCATGATTTTATGGTTAATTCATGTTATAAATGGTTCCTTGTGTTTCCTAGTTGCTATATGATCATGTTTTGATGGACATTGATGCGTGAAATTGTGTAAAATGTTAGTGTAACTTTTCACTAGGCAAACTAAACATAGTCTAGTCAGGCGAACTATACGTTAATAGCTAGGCGAACTATATGACCTTCTTTAGGCGAATTATACGCCCAATCCTAGGCGAACTATACGTAGTGAACTTAGGCAAACTATACAGTTTTTCTTAGGAAAACTATACATGTTGGTCTAGGCGAACAATACGTTGTTCGTTAGGCGTATTATACACTTGGTATTAGGCGAATTATACACATGTATTAGGCAAATTATACATGTTTTTCACTAGGAGAACTAATCTTGTAATCTTAGTAATCTAATACTGTAATCTATTCTAAGTATGAGTTACTCTTAAATTGTCACATAGTGATTGATTTAGGACTAGTTTTCCTTAGAAATCTTTTGTGATTGCCTTTATTTCTATAGATTGCATATAGTTAGGATGTTATAAGATTATGTGTATCTCTGATTCATGTTAATTGTCATGTGTGTCAATTCTTCGCTTAGTATTTGTATGCCTAATTCCTAGTAAGAATCAGTCTTGCATCCATAATCATTCTTCGTGATCTAGATTGTCTTTTAGTGAAATATCTATTTGTTTATATATGAAGTGGCAGTGACAAATCTTAGCAGAATCATGTCTTCCATTACAACTCAACAAGCCAAACTTAACCTTGAACTTGTCCCTAAGGAGAAAAGGTTAAAGATTAGAAAATGCAACGGGAGAATAAATCCTGGAAAGACTTAGAGAGAACCCACATTTCAATTTGTCCTGGATGCTCTTGCTCTCACTCCATGCTAATCTGCATTTCTCACCACTGCAGATGTTCTAGAGGTTTACGTGCACCAATTCTAGGATTCTATCTACAAGCAAGACACTTCTTACAAGTTCATAATGGACAAAAAGAAGAAATTCTACTAAAATTTGGAAACTTTCAGAGATATCTTTCAGATCTGCCCTAGAGTTCATCTTCAAGACTTTGATGAACTTCCCACTGATGACGTTATTATGTCTTTCTTCAAAGAACTTGGTCATACTGGGGAAATCAAGTCAATCACCGTTGTTGTTGTGGATCAGATGCATCAACCTTGGAGAACTTTTGACACTATCATCAACAGAAGTCTATTTGGAAAGACAACCGGTCTTGACAAGCTTCGTCTTTCTAGGGCACAAATCCTTTGGGGAATGTACTATAAGAAGAATGTAGACTATGTTGAACTACTTTGGGAAGATTTCACTTACCAGATTAACAACAGAGGTCACAAAAAGCAAGAGAAGATGTACTACCCTCGATTCACCAAAGTTATCATTCAGTACTTCCTTACCAAAGACAATATAGTCTCTAGGAGAAACAAGATATGCATACATACCTCCAGGGATGACTATCTAATAAACACGTTGATATTCGTCTTCACAAATGAAGAATCTCAAATTTATGGAGCTCAACTTCTTGAATCTATGACAAGTCATAAGATGAGGGAAACCAAAGCTTACAAGACTTACCTTGGCTATTCTATAGGAGTTACACCTCCTAAAAAGACAAGAAAGTTCAAGAAGCCTGCTTTTCCTAAACTCGCGACTGTCCCAGCCTCACCTAAAGAACCCACAAAGAAGTCAAAGAGAGTTAAGAGAACTGCCAAGAAGTCTACTAATGCGCCAACAATAGGTGTTGTCATTAGAAATACTCATGGTGTGTCTATATCGAAGAAGAATACGCTAGTTAAGGCTGATAGAGGAAAATGTATTGAGTTACTTTCGGATGCATCACTACTTAAAGAAGCTCAGATAAAGAAAACTCTTAAGAAAAGCAAGCAAGAAACTTGATAAGTGCTTAATTACACATATCTTTTACCTCTAAAAACGAGCTTAAATGACCAAAAACAGACAAAAACTGCCAAATATATGTTTGTTTTGCATTTGTATTGTGCAGGAAGTGGATATCAACAAAAAGACAGAAAACCAAGCCAAAATGACAAAACTGAGCATGGAATGGAAAAGACTGTGCAAAATCAAGGCCAAAGTCCAAAAATGCCAAAGTCAGAGTCAATACTGAAGAATCAGCAGTCAAACCGGAGCCGGAACTGAAGAATACTATTGAATGCAATCTTAACCCATCTGATGGGCCGGGAAAGCCCAATAGTATATTTATGAAGACTGTGAAGACCAAATGGGCCCTCAATCAATTACAACAGCCCATTTGTGTGCAATTGACAAAGACTGTGAAGACTTTGAAGGCCCAATCCTAGCCCTTGAACAGCCAATCTCAGCCATTGTACACACAAAACCCACTCCATAACCTTATTGGGCTTGAAAAAGCCCAATAACCAAACCTGTACCTTATTGGGCCCAAACCCAAACCCAGTGGGCCCAATACAAGCCCAAGCCCAACAAAAGCCCATTAATCCTTTTTATAAACTTTAGGGGCTAAATTGCCAATTTTAAAAGTTGTTTTATAAAGAAAAATGAAAAAATAAAACACAAGGGCCATTTTTGCAATTTACCCTAACCTCCTTTTATTCTTTTAGTTATAAAACACAAGGGCTGAAATTGCAATTTTCCAAAACCCTTTTTCTTTTAGTTATAAAACGCAGGGACCATTATTGCAATTAGCCAAAACCTTTCTTAATTCTTTTGTTATAAAACCAGAGGGACCAAAACTGCCACTTTCTAAACTCGTTTATAACTGTTTTTTGGGCCAAAAAGAAATGAAAAGAGAGAAAGAGTTGAGGGACCATTATTGCCTCTTCCCCAAGGTTTTCGTTTAAACCTGCTAACCACAAACGTACCATAACCACTTACCCGCCAAAATCAAACCACCCTCCCCCATGGTTTACAAGGCCAAACCACCTCCCTAGTACACTTCCCTGTACCCCATACCCATTTCCCACAACCCATTGACCCTATAACCCTTTCCAGTTCAACAATCACACAACCCGAAGTCGACATCCATGGCTGAAAATGATTCAAGGCATACCAAGGGCTAGGATTGCATCAAGAGTGTTGTACACTCACAGCTAACTCAAACCATGAGCCAAGAAGGCTGAGAGCTTGTATAAAAGAGCCAAGACCAAGCCGAAGAACACACCATTTTTTTATGTTTTTAGTTTAAATTTAATTCCAAGTCTTGCTTTTAAGAATTTAAGTGTAACTCAGTTGT
>BQNB010066607.1:0-34498 GCA_026074375.1 Tanacetum coccineum
AATCCTAAACCCTAAACCCTAAACCCAAAACCCTAAACCCTAAACCCTAAACCCTAAACCCTAAACCCTAACCCCTAACCCCTAACCCCTAAACCTTAAACCCTAAACCCTAAACCTAAACCATAAACCCGAAACCTTCATAGTTAAAAAATAGTTTTTTTTTGAGAAAACTTGTGTAAAATTTAATTTTTATAGTAAACCCCAAACCCTAAACCCTAAATCCTAAACCATAAACCCTAAACCTTCATAGTTAAAAAAAGAGTTTTTTTTGGCGGGAAAACTTGTGTAAAATTTAATTTTTATAGTAAACCCTAAACTGTAAACCCTAAACCCTAAACCTTTATAGTTAAAAAAAAGAGTTTTTTGGTGGGAAAACTTGAGTAAAATTTAATTTTTAAAGTAAACCCTAAACCTTAAACCCTAATTCCTAAATCCTAAACCCTAAACCCTAAACCCTAAACCCTAAACCCTAAACACTAAACCCTAAACCCTAAACCCTAAACCCTAAACCCTAAACCCTAAACCCTAAACCCTAAACCCTAAACCCTAAACCCTAAACCCTAAACCCTAAACCCTAAACCGTAAACCGTAAACCCTAAACCCTAAACCCTAAACCCTAAACCCTAAACCTAAAACCCTAAACCCTAAACCTTCATAGTTAAAAAAAACGTTTTTTTAACGAGAAAACTTGAGTAAAATTTAATTTTTATAGTAAACCCTAAACCCTAAACCCTAAACCCTAAACCCTACACACTAAACCCTAAACCCTAAACCCTAAACCCTAAACCCTAAACCCTAAACCCTAAACCCTAAACCCTAAACCCTAAACCCTAAACCCTAAACCCTAAACCCTAAACATTCATAGTTAAAAAAAGAGTTTTTTGGCAGGAAAACTTGAGAAAAATTTAATTTTTATAGTAAAGCCTAAATCCTAAATCCAAAATCCTAAACCTTAAACCCTAAACCCTAAACCTTAAAACCTAAACACTAAAATATAAACCCTATACCTTCATAGTTAAAAAAAGAGTTTTTTTTTTGCGGGAAAACTTGTGTAACATTTAATTTTTATAATAAACCCTGAACCCAAAATCTTAAACCCTAAACACTAAATCCTAAACCCTAAACCCTAAACCCTAAACCCTAAACCCTAAACCCTAAACCCTAAACCCTAAACCCTAAACCCTAAACTCTAAACCATAAACCTAAAACCCTAAACCCTAAACCCTAAACACTAAACCCTAAACCCTAAACCAATAACCCACTAATCCATAAACCTTAAAACCTCTTATAGTTAAACAAAAGAGTTTTTTTTGCGGGAAAACTTGAAAGTAAAATTTATTTTTTTTATATAAACCCTAAACCCTAAACCCTAATAACTAAACCCTAAACCCTAAACCCTAAACCATAAACCCGAAAACCTAAACCCTAAACCCTAAACCCTAAACCTTCATAGTTAAAAAAAAAGTGTTTTTAGCAGGAAAACTTAAGTAAAATTTATTTTTTATAGTAAAAACCTCTATGCCTAAATCTAAACTTACCCTAAATCCTAAAACATCTAAAACCTAAACACCAAACCACCAAACTTAAACCGTAATACGTAAGAACCTAAACCGATAAATCTAAATCCTAAACCCTAAACCCTAAAATCCTAAACCCTAAACCCTAAACCCTAAACCCAAAACCGTAAATCCTAAACCCAAAACCCTAAACCTAAACCCTAAACCATAAACCTTTATCGTTAAAAAAAGAATTTTTTACTAGAAAACTTGAGTAAAATTTAATTTTTATAGCAAACCTTAAATCCTAAATCCAAAATCCTAAACCCCAAACCCTAAACCTTAAAACCTAAACCCTAAACCTTCATAGTTAAAAAAAGAGTTTTTTTGATGGGAAAACTTAAGTAACTTTCAATTTTTAGAGTAAACCCTAAACCTTAAATCCTAAACCCTAAACACTAAATCCTAAACCCTAAACCCTAAACCCTAATCCCAAAATCCTAGACCCTAAATCCTAAACCCTTAACCCTAAACCATAAACCTTCGTAGTTAAAAAAAAGAGTTTTTTTGGCGGGAAAACATGAGTAAAATTTAACTTTTATAGTAAACCCTAAACCCTAAACCCAAAATCCTAAACCCTAAACCCTAAACCTTATACCCTAAACCCTAAACCCTAAACCCTAAACCCTAAACCTTAAACCATAAACCCTAAACCCTAAACCCTAAACCCTAAACCCTAAACCCTAAACCCTAAACCCTAAACCCTAAACCCTAAACCCTAAACCATAAACCCTAAACCCTAAACCCTAAACCCTAAACCCTAAAACTTCATAGTTAAAAAAGAATTTTTTTTGGCAGGAAAACTTGTGGAAAATTTAATTTTTATAGTAAACCCTAAACTGTAAAACCTAAACCCTAAACCCTAAACCCTAAACCTTCATGGTTAAAAAAAGAGTTTTTTGGTGGGAAAACTTGAGTAAAATTTAATTTTTATAGTAAACACTAAACCCTAAACCCTAATTCCTAAATCCTAAACCCTAAACCCTAAACCCTAAACCCTAAACCCCAAACCCTAAACCTTAAACCCTAAACCCTAAACCCTAAACCGTAAACCCTAAACCCTAAACCCTAAACCCTAAACCCTAAACCCTAAACCCTAAACCCTAAACCCTAAACCCTAAACCCTAAACCGTAAACCCTAAACCCTAAACCCTAAACCCTAAACCTTCATAGGTAAAAAAAGATTTTTTTTGGCGGGAAAACTTGAGTAAAATTTAATTTTTATAGTAAACCCTAAACCCTAAACCCTAAATACTAAACCCTAAACCCTAAACCTTAAACCCTAAACCCTAAATCCTAAACCCTAAACCCTAAACCCTAAACCCTAAATCCTGAATACTAAATCCTAAACCCTAAACCTTAAACCCTAAACCCTAAATCCTAAACCCTAAACCCTAAACCCTAAACTGTAAATTCTAAACCCTAAACCTTCATAGTTAAAAAAAGAGTTTTTAGGCGGGAAAACTTGAGTAAAATTTATTTTTTATAGTAAAGCCTAAATCCAAAATCTAAAATCCTAAACCCTAAACCCTAAACCCTAAACCCTAAAACCTAAACCATAAACCATAAACCCTAAACCTTCATAGTTAAAAAAAGAGTTTTTTTTGCGGGAAAACTTGTGTAACATTTATTTTTTATAATAAACCCTGAACCATAAATCCTAAACCCTAAACACTAAATCCTAAACCCTAAACCCTAAATTCTAAACCCTAAACCTAAACCCTAAACCCTAAACCCTAAACTCTAAACCTTAAACCCTAAAACCTAAACCCTAAACCCTAAACCCTAAACCCTAAACCCTAAACCCTAAACCCTAAACCATAAACCTTAAACCTTCATAGTTAAAAAAAGAGTTTTTTTGGCAGGAAAACTTGTGTAAAATTTAATTTTTATAGTAAACCCTTAACTCTAAACCGTAAATACTAAACCCTAAAGCCTAAACCATAAACCCTAAATCTTCATAGTTAAAAAAAGAGTTTTTTGGGCGGGAAAACTTGAATTTTTTTTTAACTTTTATAGTAAACCCTAAACCCTTAACCCAAAATCCGAAACCTAAACCCTAAACCCTAAACCCTAACCCCTAAACTCTAAACCCTAAACCATAAACCTTAAACCATATACCCTAAATCTTAAATCCTAAACCCTAAACCTAAACCATAAACCCTAAACCCTAAACCCTAAACCATAAACCCTAAACCCTAAACCCTGTAAATCATCTCTCGTCTTGTTTTTAGGTGTACAATAAATGTAAGGCTGGTGATTCCTTTTACATTTTTGGATCTGTAAGTAATTTAGTGATTAAGGTTTATTGGTGGCGGGTTAAAAACCTAACCAACAATTGACCTTATAGTTTTATTACTTGCATGATCTGATTGTTAAAAGTTCTTTTACCTTCGTTGTTTATTGTCCCTAGATTCAGGTCGTTTGGTGTTTTTTTCGTTTAGGGTTCTTCTTCTAGGGTTTGAAACGTCTTGATTTTGTTGAGGTCTGGTATTTTTGATCTGCGCTTATTATCATCTATCTTAATCATTTATCAGGGCAAATATATGATGGACGTAGGTTAGGGTTGCGATTTATCTCATGATTGAAACCCTGATAAGTAGGGTTTCCTTTTCGTTCGCTGCTAACTAGTGCTGGGATAGGTTTGTTTTTTGTTGGTGGGGTTTACGATCATGGAGAGAGGGTTTCTATCGAGTGGTTCTATGGATAAAAAGGACATCGGTGAGGGTTTGAAGAATGACTCACTGTTAGGTGATATAGCTAAAAACGAGCCCTCTGTATCCACTTTAGTTTCGTTTTCTCTCCGAACCTTAAGCACTCTCTATATTACCAAGGCATTTTAACTATCTTCTCGTGGATACCTCTTATCCTTATGTCTAACATAATTCTCTCCTACGACTAGTTTATATGCAAATAGAAATCACATGTTAATAATGCAAATACTTTTAGTGTAAAAATAAATTTAAATAAAAATTTTCATTAAACTTATTTTAATTATGGTTTTCATAACGAAATAAATATGATTTTTAAAAAATGTGTTGTTATTTCTATATATATAATTTATTTTTAAAAGACGTTTTTCACACATAAACAATATGGTATCGACCCAACAACTTACTTTCATAATGGAATTTGACCCAACCAAAAAAACATCATGATAGCACTAGGACTCCCAAAATAACCTTAAGAATTCAATAACAGAATATAATTTATGAAAACGAACATGACAAGAAACTCTTGCAAACAAACAAAACCATAAGGATTCATCCATACCAAGGTCTTACCATTACGCAACCAACCTCATACAATCGCTAATCGGTTAAGCGAGGAATCTCTACATCACACAACCATCCTCAACAGGATCTCCATCACATCTAACACTTACCAATCGAACCCAACCTATCCAGGACTTACATCCTTACATACATTACTACAAGTAACAATGGACAATGCAATCACGTCACAAGTCTTAATGAGTGTTGCCTTATAATTATGTTCGCAGACCATCATTATAATTGCTCCTTTTTCACATGTGTACTACTTCAAAGACCACACTCTCAATGATCACACACATCTACCACATAGCACATAATAATAATCCAATATAATCAAACATGATACTCCATCTAACGAACCATAAAATCCACCATCGACCAACGACCAGAATCCCGTTGGACCCAAAATATAAAAGCAATCTCGATTATAGCAAGCAACCACGGTAGAAAAAACTAAATAAACTTTATGATGGGCCTCGCTTGGTTTGACTTTTTCTCTCTCAAAAGTCACCAACTACGTAGGTCCAGGTTTCGTGAGGTAAACAATTCTCCCCATGATAATCACCTAGGGGTAGGGAAGCATGACTAAAACAATAACAAAGGGGTATTTACTATTAAGATTCCCATATGAAAATAAATATTTCATTATTATATAGTAGTCAATTCAAAATAGAAAGAATTCAAGCTTTTAGGGTAGCGGGGAAACATACGGTATATACCTACAACAAAACCCAACCCCTTATGCCCTAAAAATCACACCAATATGAGGACCATAAGCTATTTATTCTGGCTCAACCACCTAGTTCTCTATAACCAAAGGCTCTGATAGCAATCTGTCACACCCCGCCAAGGCAGAAACGCGAGGCGTAAACAAGGATGGAAATCATCCACAGCACTGGGGTATATATAGAGAATTACTAAAAATGGACTTTCTACAGTACAGCAACACACATAAAGTGTATAATCATACAAACCTAATGGTGTCTTTATTTAAGAGAAAAGGTCGCGTTAATAAATGACATGGCACAACAATCCACCAATTCAAGCAAACGCAAATTATTTAAAACAGAAATCATAAACTAAACTCCAAGCATCCTAGGTCTCTTATGGCCACCTACGCTTATCTTAGCACCTTAGCTCACCTGAAAATTGATGTTAAACTCGTCCAACCCAAATGGTTGGTGAGGTCATAGTTTAAGACATGTAAACAAACCCTTGAAAATCCACTTACTATGATAAATAAAACATAACATAGCAGGACATACAACGTACTATCATACAAACTAACATGCAATCACATCAATCAACATTGAGACGTTCATGCTCAATCATCACAAACATAAAATCAAAACGTACAATAATGAGACAATCACGCTCACTATCCATTATCCACAGTAATGAGACGGTCACATTCACTACTAACAATCCACTGTAATGAGACGGTCACGCTCACTACTAACAATCCATCAATGCCTTGAGACGGTCATGCTCAAGCACAACCAACAAGGGAACATGAAACGTGTCCATGATCTACAACAATAGAACAGTAGCACAGAAACATACATAGTCCGTATAGCCCATGATCATTTAATCAATTATCACAGTAACTAAAACATTTAAACTCATAGCATCATTTTTACCCCAAGAAAATATAAGAAAAAGGGGCTATGAAACTCAACTGATGCTTAGCTTCCCAGACGATTTCAACAAAAGCTTCACAAATACTTCACGGATAATCTAAACAATTAAGCACACAATAAGCTACCATCAATTAGGCATTCAACCCAATATGGTGTAACCTCAACTATGATGGATATCTAAGCTATATAACATAGTTCTATACTTGATTTCACCCTTTTCCAACTCTTATATATGCCATTTATACTTCAATACTACACTTTAAATTTTCTAGATTAGAGCAGAATTTTATACTCACTTACGCGCTCTAAACGCACCACTTAAACACTTACTTAATTCTAACCAAAATTCACCATGCTACATATATGTCTTATGAACCTCTCCTACCTCTCCCAAAGTCATTACCTTTTATAAATCCCCTTTAGAATTCATTATCCAAAGTGTCAGAATTCCTCGGGCCAGAATCTGACCCCCTTAAAAATATGACTTTAATAACCCACTTAAAACTTCATAACCTACTTTGCAAAAATTCAGGAGTCACACTAATATATAAAATAACTACCATGTGATTTTGACCTCTAACTAGATGCTCAGTATTTTAGAAAAATCAAAACCAAAACTGAAATTCGTCACAGTTTTACACACTGATTTTGTAAAGACCTTTTTAACCACTTCCGGACATAAAAACTCACGAGGACCAACTTTGCGGGAAAGTCGACTTTCTGAGGTATCTCAGTATGTTGTAATTGTTAATTTGATAATTATGATTGTGTATGAGCCGTTACAAAACGGCTAATCTTTTGCAGTGAATTAAAACAAACTAATTTCGGGCGATCAGTACACTAAAGCTGATTAAACACAAAACCATTGAACCAATGATCAAACAATCATCATTAAACTATAAACTCCAAAAAATTTAAAACCCTAATTTATTTTCATGATTAAACCCCATATTCCATCATACTTAGATTACAAGAATGAAAATAAAAACTAGAATTAAAAAAAGAATTAGAAAATACCTTAAACCCTAAAAATTTTCTTCTCTTTTTTTCTCTCTGGATCGGTCGAGCAATAGGGGAGGAGTGTTATGGGATTTATTTTGTATTTATAGGCCCCAATTAATTATAGATAATATCTAATTAGGGTTTGTTTCCTTTTAAACTCTCTTTTTTTATTTTCTTTCCCCTTTATCCTTTTAAATTCGTTTATACTATTCATCTATAAAAAAAATATTTTATTTATTATATTATTAATTACTTAATTATTTGACTGTACTTAAGTGTTATAAATAATCTAAGCTTTTTGCAATTACCTTTTTGCTTAAACTCAATTTACTAGATTTTTAAAAATAATTAACACTGTCAAAAAATACATTTCATTTCACAAAATCCACCTTACAAAAATAGAACGTCTTCAAAAACTCTCACAAATTTTAACAATCATTTCTTTCACAATTGACCACCTTTGGTAACACCCCCAAAATGGTGCAGCGAATAAGGAATCCGGGGCATGTTACTTCAAGTCAACAGCCACAAGATATATATAGAAACGACACAAAGGTCGTTTAAAATTGATACATTGGATGTAAAATCAAATACTATAACAAACGCTTATAGTTTTCTTGTTCTTTGTTTAATATTACAACAAGATAAACATAGATTTTCCAAAACCTGATGCAATTATATCTTTAAAGTGCAACTCCAAAACATACATCAATGTCATCCTTGGCACCTCGTGCGCCTATTGACCTCCTGGAACATCGCTTAAAAACGTCAACAAAAATTGTGGTGAATTCATAGGTTTATGTATTTAAAAATAAGCGGACCGCAAGACTTTCCGTGATGTTTACAAACAAATGCAAAATTACAAAAAACCAGATTACTGTTGCACTAAGCTCCTGACACTGAAGCTCGCAACCTGTTTATTTAGCTATTTTAAGCAGTTATTTTGCACGTACAGCTGTTGTAACCCGCAACATCTAAGTCCGACATGGTCAACGTTCGTTCCGGTGGATAGCTAATCACCCAAGGGAGGTTAATCCCAATAGATCTATTATAACATTCGCGCTCACATATGCAATTAACAACTCACAAATATGCATTTGACAGTTTCTGTAATGGGCTCAGGGGTTATGTACTTAGGCAAACATAATCAATATATTTAAAACACTTGCGTTATTTCTAAAACAAAGATGTTTTCACCCGAATAATAGTAAATCAGTTAAAAACTGTAAAAAGTGGGGTATGAACTCACCATTGAGAAAGTAGTCCAATTAATCACAGTAAAACATCAGCAAGACGTAGATGCAAAACCTATTTCAATTAAGGTTCTTATACTCTGTGTTACTTTAATTAATACATGAATTAATCTATCTAGTTAGTTCCATGTACTATCGTTTCCGGGCTATCATAATTAAAGAGGTCATGACATGACGTACGAGGAGTTAGGACACTTTAAATCGTAAATCCAACAACTCGTCGATACGCCATCCGAAGAGGCCTCATTATGAAACTCCCTAGTATTATAGCACTTTGATAACCACTCAATATTCTATATAGCATAATCACCGACTAATCGTTTTAGTAAAATAATATTTATAAAGTGAAAAACGTTTATAAATATACTTTTCGTAAAAATGACCTAATTTGGTCGTTTTAAGTCCGTTGCTCGCGTTTCTTACGTCCACGTCTTCGTAGTAAGACGAGTGATCAAAATATTACATTTTCAAGTTTTTGATATTCTGCGATGAATAGTGTTTTTACTATTCACAACAGCTATATACTCGTTTTTAGTTTTAATTAGCTTAAACTTGTAATCGTAATAACTTATTCGTTTTAATCCCGATTTTAGTGATTCCTTCGAGTACGTCTTTGTTATTAAAAGATGTATTATATTTTATAAAGTTGGGTCCGCTGATGAATAGTACTTTTACTGTTCATAGTTTATAAAATTACTTTTATAAACTTTAATTACGAAAATGTCCTAGTTTATTCGTTATAGTTGTTTCTTTAGCGATTCTTTGAGTAATGATTACTGTAATTAAAGTTTATCATTATATTAGATTTTTAAAAATGAAAGTGGCTAGTAAATGGAATAGTAACTTTTTAAAATCGTTTTATAAAAGGTATTACCTATCGTAACAAACCTTTGTTTGTAAATGGCGTAACTTCTTCGTTTTAATTGGTTTTTTGAGTTCTTTATGACCCATCGATCCTTGTGAAGTAGTTTTTTTACTAATCATAAAACATATATGTATTTTTCGAATTACAAAACAGCCCCTAAGATATTATTTTCCAAAATGTGTTTAAAACTTGTTTTATGTATTATTTAATTTAGTAGTTTACTTTAAAAACCCTAATAACCATATGTAACATATGTGATACTTATATTAATGTCCATTAGTCCATATATTTTTCATTTGTCCATGATTAACAAGTTTAACAATTTACTTTCCATTATTTTCACATGTGAAGATTAAGAAACCTTATAAAACCCTAATTTAACCTAAACATGTTTATACTTAAACCATATGTTAACATACTTTTACTTTCACTTTTCCATGATATATATGACCATATGACATAAGAATAAGTGCATAAAATCATAAACATAAATAATAACTCATTTTACATATTAAAAAGTCCTTAGTGGTGATTATGGCCATATTTAACATATTACACATAAAATAATGAGAAATAAAAGTATAAAGGAATTAGGAAGACCTTAGGGATGATGTATGAGATGAGAAATAAATGCTAAACCCGTGTTTAGACTCAAAACCAAAGCTTACAAGCTTATAAACCCTAGATTAGGTTTGAAACCCTAATCTTTCCTTTTCTTCCCTAATACTTGCAAATGATGATCCAAGGCTTGAAAACACTTTAGTATGCCTTAGGATTGATGTGTAAAGGGTTGTATAGGTTGTATAAAAATTTTGTATGGTTTGATTAGGATGGCTTATTTGGCCGTGAGCTATAAGAGAGACAAAGAGAGGTTTTTGGTGATTTTTGTTAAGTGTTTAAGAAGGAAGAGTGCATGTATGCTATATATAGTAAAAATATTCTTATTACCTAACCATTTGGTACTTTCTAACCTTGTCAAGGTTAAATAGTCAGTGACCATGGTGTAAGAGATGGTTCCCATGATCTTTCTTTAAAAAAAAAAATTAAACATCTAGATATTTTATGGACAATTGATAATTCTTGTCCTATCATTCAAAATACGGCCCATACTCCATAATGTATGTTGTGTATCAATTTCATTAATTTGTAGTTATTGGTATAATCGTGGGTATTTGTTTAGGCGTAGTTAGGTTTTGGAACTTCCGGGAATGCCTAAACGCATTTTATCGTGAAACGTAAGCATTTTACGTAGCCAATAAAAATATGATGAACAAAGATATTAATTCTCCTTATAATAATCCTATAAACACTAGTTTGATGTAAACAATTTAATCGGTTTACTGCACTTTTACATTGTATGATCATTTTCAGTTTACGCGAGTTTAACGTATTATGATTAAGCAACGCGTAACACCCCTAAAAAATAACTACTGGATTAAATAATGTCATACAATGACCTAAAACACGAGGTGTTATAGTCTTCCCCCGTTAAATGAGCCTTGTCCTCAAGGCTTAAGACGCAGCACTTGACGACGGCCCGAGTCCTTTGAGAACAGATGTGGGTATTTCTTCCGGAATTGATCTTCGCGTTTCCCATGTAACCATGGACCTCTCTTGGAGTTCCATACGAAACCTTGATAACGGGATTGGCTTCGTTCAACCGTTTAACTTTCGATTTGAGAATCTCTCATAGGTCTCTCGACAAACTAAAGTTGTCCTCAAATGAAGTCCATCCAACGGCGGCTAAGGGTTCGTCGCATGACACATCTTTAAGTTGGAAACGTGAATGTATTATAACCTCTGCTCAGCTCCTCAGGAAAGCTCGAGCTTGTGGCCCAAAGTCTCCAACCCTTTTTATTACCTTGAAGGGTCCAACAAACTGGGTTTTAATTTCCTCGTTTGCAATATTGTAATACCCTTTGCACAAGGCGAAACCTTGGAGCATCACTTTTTCTCTAACCTCAACTCCTCGGCTTACGCTTGAATCAGCGTAGCGCTTTTGCCTATCACGAGCGGCTTGCAATTTTTTTTTTTTTTTTTCCTTTTTAACTTGAATGATTTTCTCAGTCGTCTCTTGTACTATCTCTGACGGTGAGTTGAACTTCTCCAACCTTCAGCCCAACAAACAGCTCGCGAACGGAAATTTTCTAACCGTAAGTGCTCAAAGGGTGCAGCCTTAATGCTAGATGATAAACTGTTATTGTATGAAAACCACCAATGGCAAATTGTTTAACCCAACCATTCCAAGTCGCTTCCAAAATCTCTAAGCATTATCTTCGAGCGTTTTGAATGGTTCTCTCGCTTTGTCCGTCAGTTTGCGGATGATATGCCGTACTCATTTTAAACTTCGTTTATCAAATAGCTTTCTGAAGTGACCTCCAGAAATTTGATGCGAACCTAGGGTCACGATCACAAATAATCGAGACCGGTATTCCATGCCTTGTTACTACTTCCTTTAGGTACATTCTCGCTAGTTTCTCCAGAGGGTCAGTTTCTTTCATGGGTATAAAGATTGCGGACTTTGTAAGACGGTCAACGATTACCCAAATGGTGTCATACCCTTGTGATGACTTAGGAAGCTTTGTGACAAAATCTATCGTAATATTATCCCACTTCCATTAAGGTATCATATGTAGAACCAACAAAACCCATGTCTCTGATGTTCGCCTTGACTTAGCATAGCTCAAGCACTTGCTAACATTGGTGGCGTATCCGCTTTCATATTGGTGCACAATTATAACTTTCTTTTACGTCTTGATAATTTTTCGCAACCTGGATGGATAAGAATTACTTCAATTTGTGGGACTGTGCATCGATCACAGTACGCAAATGTCTAAACAAGGTAACCACCAACTCTGCCCATTGAGGCATAGGGTTCCATCCGTACGAGGTTCCAACTTTTTCATTCTAAGTACCTCTGGAAATTTAGCATTTTTAATTAGCATACCTCCGACATCCTCATTCTTGATGTTCTCTCGTTTCCGTGTTTAGTCTGAGCATTCAAGATTTGCTTAGGAAGATCCAAGCTAATAGTCATGACTAAAGCTCGAACTCTTAACGGTGGTTCCCGTTCTTTCCTGCTTAAAGCATCAGCAACGACATTTGCCTCCTTGGTGATACCGAATATCGCAATCATAATCATAAGCAACTGCTCCCTTTTTTTTTTTTATTAACCATCGGCGTTGTCTCATGTTCAATTCCTTCTGATTAAGAATATGATGTAAACTCTTATGATCAGTGAACACCGTACACTTGGTACCATACAGATAGTGCCTCCAAATCTTTAGAGAGAACACTACTGCTCCAAGTTCCAGATCATGAGTAGTATAGTTTTTCTCATGGATCTTTAACTGGCGTGAGCATTAAGCAAATAACCTCTTTCCCCTTTGCATTAACACAGCGCCCAAACCCTTGATCGAGCATCGAGTATACGATAAAAATCTTCATTCCTTCGGGTAAAGCCGAATTGGTTGACTACACACTTCATGCTTCATAACTGGAACGCTGCTTCTTATTAGTCACCCCACTCAAACTTGACCTTCTTATGGCTAAGCTTGGTCAATGGTATGGCGATTTGAAAAACCCTTCAATGAATCGTCGATAATACCCAGCAAGACCTAAAAACTTGACGAATCTCTGTTGGTGTCTTAGGAGATGCCCAATCTTTAACGGATTCGATCTTGGCTGGATCTCTGAATGCCTTAATTATCAATCACGTGACCGAGGAACTGTACTTTGGGAATCCAAAATTCACACTTGGAAAATTTTGCAACACTCATTTTTCTTCGACCACTATAATCTTATCGTCAAAGCTCTTCGTGCTCTTTTTACATGCTCTTTGGACTAGATCAACATATCATCATAAGACAATTACGAATTTGTCCAGATAAGGTTTGCACACTCGGTTCATGAGGTCCATAAACACAGCAGGTGCATTGGTCAAACCAAACGGACATAACTTGGAATTCATTAATGTCATTATCTGAGTTCTGAAGGCCAGTCTTCGAGATTCAGATGTCTTCCTCTTGAACCTCAATTGGTGATAACCTGGCCTTAGCGTCGATCTTCGAGTAGACACTCGACCCATGAAGTGGTCAATAAGTCATCATTCTTGGTAGCGGATAACGGTTCTTTCACCGTTAGTTTGTTTAGTTCCCGATAATCGATGCACATCCGTAACGATCCATCTTTCTTCTTGACGAAGTAAGAACTAGGAGTCCCCATGGTGGAAACTAGTTTTATAAAGCCTTTGTCGGAACGCCTTGTAGTTGGATCGCCAATTCTTTTCATTTCTGCAGGGGCCAATCGATAAGGTGCCCATGCTACCGGTGCCTACCAGGTAATAGATACCGATGTGAAATTCCACTTGTCTGGTAGGTGGAAGACCTGGCAAGTCCTCGGGAAATACTTCGGGAAAATTTTTGACGATCGGTACATCTTGCAGTTGCTTCTTCTTCGACTTGTCTCCAGTCACTTATGTTATATGTGCACCACGAGGGACATCCTTGTAGCAGTACTTCTGGCCTAGGTGCACGAGATGATGTTTAATCGAGTCCAGCGTTTTATTTCTACTTTCGTCTCCATAAAAACTAGCTTTCGCCCCCAAAGGGAATAAGTAACGATCTTCTTGCACAGTCAATAACGGCTTGGTATTTCGTCAACCAGTCATGCCAATTATGACGTCATAAGTACCCATTTCTACAGGCATTAGGTCGACTATGATCGGATGGTTCAGGAAAATTTAAACGTGCAACCCAGTAATACCGTATTTACCCAAAATTATTCTTCATCAGCCTAATTCAACATTATTAACCATGATCTAATGTAGTGGGGATTATATCAATTAAGGTACTAAATTAAGATAGACACAAAACTTCTGATCACACACCAGTATCAAATAAAGATGAGAAGCACACCGGTCTATTTAGAGAAACGTACCCGTCACAACTTGTTGTTCTGGGTCTTGTGCGCTGTAAACTTCATACGATAAGCCCTGGCTACACCGTTACCATTTCCCTGATTCTTGTTCTTCCACTGGGGGCAGTCCTTCTTGAAGTGGCCTGAAGCCCCACACTCAAAGCAAACGATGGCATTGGTATTTTCCCTTTGGGCTCTTGGGTTGTTGTTGTTACGGTAGTTGTTGTTATTGTTGTTGCGGTTTGTTGTTGGTTATTTTTATTGCCAGTTGTTGTTGTTGTTATTGTTATAGCGGTGTTGTGTTGTTTTTTCGTTGCAGGCGGCTTACTCCCGTCATTGGTCAGGTGGCCAAGCTTCTTGCAGTTAGTGCATGTTGGTATACAAGGACCGTAATGGTTGAAGTTACACTTGGGACATAGAGGTTTAGTCCCTTCATACGATTCTTGGGTCGACCGTCCGGCAGCATAAGCCCTGCCTGTGTTCTGCCTTTTGTTGATGTTGGTTTGGTTTTATCGAGGAGTGTCTTCCATAACTTCTCTTGTTTTCTGCCTGTCTCTCAGCAAAGGTGTTATTTTCCTATCCTTCAATTCAGTCGCCACTATCATAGCAATCCAGCATGTTTTCGGCTTCGAAGCCAGACACTGAGTAGATCAGTCGGCATCCCACCGACATTACCTTTCAACTTTTGTCGTATCTCAGGGATACTTCCGTCACACAGCAATGCTAGCTCCTGGAAGCGTTGGTTGTAGGCTACTACATCGGTGCCTTGTACTTTTAGGTTCCACAACTCTGCCTCAATCTTCTTGATTTCATTCCTCGGACAATATTTAGTTGTCATCTTCCTTTTTTCATGGTCAGGTCCATGTCATTGCATAGGCAAACCTCATTAGGTCACTGTCCTCACCATGTGAGTTCCACCAGTTAGAGAAAATTCCCATAAGAGTACAAGTGGAAACTTCACTTGATTCTCCACGGGTGCTAATTACTTATGTGAAAACACGTGTCCATCTCTCAACCAATGGGTCAAGGCGACTAACTCCTTCGTTACCTGAAGAATAAGGGTTGACATTTCATGAAGTCTTGATAGGTGCACTCCCGAACAGTAGAGTTCATTCTTACTCACACGGGTCCGAGGTATGGCTTTCATCGCCATTTCAGTCGTAGCCCGTGCTGCCAATACAGTAGGGCGCACCTGTCGATCCTGGGCTAAAGTTGGGCACTGGTGACCGGAAGTGGTGGTGTAGGGTCTGTGCTGGTGGGGGAGTTGTACCTGGGTTTAACCTCGTGGGCCTTCCTCTTGGTGCCATTTTCTTAAATCACAAGAAAACATAATACCCGTTAGATTTCAAAAATCTTAACCATAACCCGATGTATACATAATAAATAAAACGAGATCACAACACATGGTGAAATACACAACAGTATTGAAATTAACAAATCGACATTTATTCATAATAAATTCGATTTCATATAAATAATATCCATCCTTTCATATATAACTTGGAAAATTATCATGCATTGGTTTACTACATAACGATTCCCTATCGCTAGGTTAGAAAGTGAAAATCAACATAGAGCCCTACTAGCCGAGAGTTACCCGTAATACTTAGTAGGCTATACAGGATAGCTGATCAGAACAAAAGATCTATACAGGATAGCTAACCAAAACAAAAGATCTATATCGCCTGTAGCTGGGGAGAAAACCATAAAACTTAAAACAGCTGCATGTAGATACAATCATAACCAAAGTCTAGGAACTGCTACCAGTGTCCTCCAATGTGTCAATGCGTGCTCCAGCCTCCAAGGCCTGGGTACGCATGATATGCTGAACAGCAAGATCATCTGTAGCCTGACGCTGCCACTCGTGGCGATGCACCTCAGTCTCTAATATTGTAACTCGTGCCTCTAATGCCCTGCAGTGAGCTTCAGACTTAGCCAAAGCCTGACGAGTCTCCATACTCTCTTGCTCGTAAGCAAGTCTCTCTCTCCTCAATACCTCAATCTCAGCTCTCACAGCTGCACGATCCTTCTGGGCATCGTGATGTCGTGTGCAAAACTCTGAACTCTCTCTAGTGCAAACATCTACCTGGTAAGTGACCCTCCTGTTGACCAACTCTAAGGCGGTCATCATCCTCCTCTCAGTATCTCGGAGTCTGGTCTTTATAGTGGATCCTGGATGTCTCGTAGCAGCATAAAATAAAACCCAACACGCAGAACTCTCTCCAACCTCACACTCAGGTCTAGGAGTAGTAAGTAGTAGTCTCTTCCGGGGCGGCGTGTCAGCCTCAGGAATATCAGCTCTGCGGCTAGTAGATGGTAGAGGTATAGGTAACAATGGTGGGGTCCCTGATGGGAGTAGTGAATGATAGGTGGATGGTGCTGCAGCTCTCATCTGCTTTATGGCTGCTCTAGTATGAGGGGGTCGAATACGTAGAGATAAAAAGAATGGAGTAGTAGCAGGTGCAGGTGCCGCGACTCATCCTCAGTGGCACGAAATCCTCCGGATGGCTCAGGGCATCCGGGAATGGATAATTTATTTGATGAAAATTGACGTGAAAACGAATCACCTAACTTGATTCGGTTTTAAACCCTTATCAAATAGCAAGTCAATTGTTTTAAGGGGGCATTTTTCGACTGTTTCGCCCAGGGTAGCGGAAAACTCAGGAACGACCCTGCCACTCGACTCATTACCTTTTCTTCTTCTTATACTCAGTTTCTTAGCCAATAAATGACCGGTGAAATGAAAACCTCATTCACCTTGAGGAAAACCAACAAGTATCAGAAAACGAGGGTTATCAGCCAAAAAGAAACCTCACAAGATCACATGGGGAGGTGCATGCATCAAATGACCATGTCGGTCCCCATGCAACACTCTTCCAAGAAGGACCTACACGGTATCATGACGAACAACAGGTTCTCTGATACGATCCTGGAATAATTTGTAACACCCCCAAAATGGGTCGCAGCGGAATAAGGATCCGGGGCGTGTTACTTTAAGATCAACAGCACAAGATATATATAAGAACGACACAAAAGTCGTTTAGATTGATACATTGGATTTAAATAAAAGACATATTACAAAAGCTTATAGCTTTACTTGTTCTTTGTTTAATATTACAAAAGACGACATAGATTTCCCAAAACATGATGCACATAAGTCTTTAACAGTGCAATCCAAAACATAATCCAATGCATCCTTGGCACCTCGTGCCTATTGACCTCCTGAAAACATTGCTTAAAACGTCAACAAAAATGTTGGTGAATTCATAGGTTTATGTATTTAAATTATGCAGGACCGCAAGACTTTCCCGTGATGTTACAACATATGCCAACAATCACAAAACCAGATTACTGTTGCACTAAGCTCATGACACCGAAGCTCAACCTATATTTGCTATTTTAGCAGTTATTTTGCCCGTACAGATGTTGTAACCCGCAACATCCAAGTCCGACATGGTCAACGTTCGTTCCCAGTGATAGCTAATCACCCAAACGGGGAGGTTAATCCCAATAGATCTATTTATAACATTCGCGCTCACATAATGCAATTAACAACTACATCTATGCAATTGACAGTTCATGATAATGGGCTCAGGAGGGTTATCGCTACTTAGGCAAACACATAATCAATATATTTAAAACACTTGCGTCCAATTTATAAAACAAAGCATGTTCTCACCCCAAATAATAATAAATCAGTAAAACTGTAAAAGTGGGGCTATGAACTCACCTTGAGTACAGATAGCTCAATTAATCTCAGATAAAACGTCACGCAAGACGATAAATGCAACCTATTTAAATTAAGGCTGTATAAGTACTGAGTACTTTAATTAACATTGAATATAATCTTATAGTTGTTACATCGTACTATCGTTCGGGCTATCATAAATAAAGAGGTCATGACATGACGTACGAGGAGTTAGGACACTTTAAATCGTAAATCCAACAACTCGTCGATACGCCATCCGAAGAGGCCTCATTATGAAACTCCCTAGTATTATAGCACTTTGATAACCACTCAATATTCTATATAGCATAATCACCGACTAATCGTTTTAGTAAAATAATATTTATAAAGTGAAAACGTTTATAAATATACTTTTCGTAAAAATGACCTAACTTGGTCGTTTTAAGCCCGTTGCTCGCGTTTCTTACGTCCACGTCTTCGTAGTAAGACGAGCGATCAAAATATTACATTTTAAAGTTTTTATTTTCAAGTTTTTGATATTCTGCGATGAATAGTGTTTTTACTATTCACAACAGCTATATACTCGTTTTTAGTTTTAATTAGCGTAAACTTGTAATCGTAATAACTTATTCGTTTTAATCCCGATTTTAGTGATTCCTTCGAGTACGTCTTTGTTATTAAAAGATGTATTATATTTTATAAAGTTGGGTCCGCTGATGAATAGTACTTTTACTGTTCATAGTTTATAAAATTACTTTTATAAACTTTAATTATCGAAAATGTCGTAGTTTATTCGTTATAGTTCCGTTTTTAGCGATTCTTTCGAGTACGATCTCGTAATTAAAAGTTATATCATATATTAGATGTTTTAAAAATATTAGTTGCTGTAATGAATAGTAACTTTTATAAAAATAGTTTTATAAAAGTATTTATAGTCGTAAACTCGTAATTAACGTATCTTTTTCGTTATAAATCGGTTTTTCGAGTTTCTTATCATTTTGGAATCGTCATGAGGCGTATTATAATTATATTAAGTCAAACTCTCTGTATGGAATTCGGATTTTAAACAGCCCCTAAGTATTTATGTGTATAACTTTATAAAAACCTTGTTTTATGTATTAATTAATTTAGTAGTTTAATATAGAAACCCTTATAACTATTTTAAACACATGTGATACTTATAATAAAGTCCAAGATCATCCATAGTCCTTAAAAATTCATTGTAACAAGTTTAACAACTTTATTTTCCATTACTTTTACTTGTGAAATTTAAGAAACCTTACAAAACCCTAATCAATGAAATATAACGCAACAACAATTCCATATATACATCCCTTTATCTCATCATTTTAAACCAAGACTTTACCCTATGTTTAATTTATCATAAACCATGCCATATCACTTAAACGAAAAAGCAGCCAATTCTTGAAGCAATTTATTCGACCCACACGAAGAACATAAGGTTTTGACATCAAGATCTTTATATGGTCTCGGGTAGGTTGTATTTGTTTTGTGTTTCTTGATCAATGATGAGTTTTGTTGTGTGAATCTCTTGAAGATTTGTTACACATTTTAGAACAATAAAATTGAGATTGTGTTTTTCATTTATGATTCGAGTCTTTATGGAGATAGGTGATGGGATTATATTAGATGTGGAGTTGTTTGTTATTGGGTGTGATGATGGTTATATCACATTTCCGATACACTTGTAAATATTTAATCAAGACTTCAAAATACTTTGGAGGTATCTTGATATGATATGAGAGGGTACTGTAAAAATAGGTTATATAATTTTGTATTGATAGTTTGAGGGGGGGGGGGTTGAGCCGTGGGTTTTGGCTTAGAGAGGAGAGAAAGAAAATAATGTTGTTAAGTGTATAGATGTATGAAAACACTTGTGAATGCATGTGTATTTATAGGAAAAGGAATGAGATATGTTAGTTGCTAACTTTAACTAGAAAATTCAAAGGGGGGGGGGGGGGCTTGACCGTGGGATTCAAGGGGTAGGTATCAGTTGCATTGTTGTGGTAGTTTTTGGCCGGGTGGCCATACCACATGTGTTTGCGGCGCAACGGGGGAAGAGGGATGGGCTGGCCTATTGGCCGGGGAACCTATGGGTCCAGGCCCCAGTGGCGGGGTGCGGGGCGTTGGAGATTTACACGGATGTAAGAGGGGAGGGGGGGGTGGGGGGGGGGGGTGGGGGGGGGGCGGGGTGGGAGGCGGTGCGGCGGGGGGGTGGGGGGTGGGGGAGGGGGGGGGCGGGAGGGGGTGAGGGGGGGGGGAGGGGGGGGGTGGGGGGGGGGGGGGGGGGGGGGGGGGGGGGGGGGGGGTGGGGGGGAGGGGGGGGGGTGGGGGGGGGTGCGGCGGTGGGGGGGGGGTGGTGGGGTGGTGAGGGGGGGGGTGGGGGAGGGGGTGCGGGGGGGGGGGGGGGGAGGGGGGGGGGGGGGCGGGGGGGGGGGGGGTGGGGGGGGGGGGGGTGGGGAGTGGGGGGGGAGGGGGGGGGGGTCGAGGCGGGGGGGGGGGAGGGTGGGTGGGGGTGTGTGGGGGAAGTGGGGGGGGGGGGGGGGGTGGGAGGGGGGGGGCGGGGGGGCGGGAGTAGGGGGGGGGGGGGGAGGGGGAGGGGGGGAGGAGGGGTGGGGGGGGGTGGGGGGGGGGGGGGGGGGGGGGCGGGGGGGGGGTGGTGGTATGGAGGGGGGGTCGGTGGGGGGGGGCGGGGGGTCTGTGAGGGGGGGGGAGGGGGGGGGCGGGGGGGTGCGGTGGAGGGGGGTGGGTGGGGGGGGCGGAGTGGCTGGGGGGGGGGGGGGGGCGGTAGGGTGGGAGGTGGGGGGGGTGGGGGGCGGGGGGGAGGGGGGGGGGGGGGGGGGGAGGGGGGGTGGGGGGGGGGGGGGGGGGGGGGGGGGGGGGGGGGTTGGGGGGTGGGAATAGCGTATATCGGGGGGGGGAGTGGGGGGGGGGGGTGGGGGGGGGGGGTGTGGGGTGGGGGGGTCGGGGGGGGGGGGGGGGGGGGGTGGGGTGGGGGGGGGGCGGGGGTGGGTGGCGGGGGGGGAGGGGAGGGGGGGTGGGGGGGGGGAGTGGGGAGGGGTGGGGGGTTGTGGGGGGGGGGGGAGGGGGGGGTGGGAGGGGAGGGGGTAGGCGGGTTTTGGGGTGGGGGGAGGGGGGAGGGGTGGGGGGGGGGGGGGGGGGGGGGTGGAGGGGGGGGGGGAATGGGGGGGGGTGGGGGAGGGGGGGTGGGGGGCGGCGGTGGGGGGGTGGGGGGGGGGGGGGAGTGGGGGGGGGGGGGGGGGGTGGGGGGGGGGGGGTGGGGCGGGGGGGGGGGGGGGGGGGAGGTGGAGGGGGGGGGGGGGAGGGGGGGGGGGGGGGTGGGGGGGGGGGTCGGGAGGGGTGTGGGGGGGGGCATATCTTTACACCCCCACAGTTTACAATCAGATGAAAGGGGGAGAGCGGGGGGGGGGCGTTGTGGGGGGGGTGGGCGGGGGGGGGGGGGGGGGGGGGAGGGGGAGGGGGGGGGGGTGGGGGGGGGGGGGTGGGGTGGGTGGGGGGGGGGACTAGGGGGGGGCGGGGGGTGGGATTGGGGTGGGGAAGGGGAGGGGGGTGGGGGGGGGGTGGCGGGTTTGCGTTGGTGGGGCGTGTGGCTTTAGTGGTTTGGGGGTGGGAGGTGGGGTTGTGTGTTGGGGGGGGGGTGTGGATGCTCGGTTGTGGGTAAGGGGTAGTTTTGTGGCTTGGGCTTGTGGTTATGGGTGGGTTTTATATGTGGGGGGGGGGGTGTTTGTAGGGGGGTAGAGGAGGGGGGCGGTATGGGTGCGGGGTGGGGGAGGGGGGGGTGGTGGTGTGTTAGGGGGTCGTGCTGTTGGGGGGGTGGTGTGTGGTGGTTGGGGCGGGGGTGTTGGTGGGTTGGTGAGGGAGTGGGGCAGGATGCTTGGGGCGGGGGGGGAGTGAGGGGGGTGTGGGTGGGTGGGTGGTGGGGGTTGAGTGTTTGGGGGCGGTTGGGGTTGGGGGGGGGGGGGTGGGTGGGGGGGGGGTGGGGTGGGGTTGTTGGGGTGGGGGGGGGGGGCGGGGGGTGGGGGTTGGGGGGGTGGGGTGGGGTAGGTTGGGGGGGGTTGGGGGAGGGGGGTGGGGGGGGAGGGGGGTTGGTTAGGTGGCGATGGGGTGGTTGTTGAAGGGGGGGCGGGGGCGATGGTGGGGGGGCGGAGTGTGGGGGGTGCTGGGGGGGAGGGGGGAGGTGGGGGGGGGGTTTGTGGATAGGGGGGGTTGGTGGGGGGTTGGTTGGTTGGGGGTGTGTGGGGAGGGGGGGGGGGAGAGGGGGTGATGGGGGGAGGGTGTTTGGTGAGTGGGGGTGTTGGGGGGGGGGGAGTGGGGGTTGGGGGGTAAGGGGGGGGGGGGGTTCGGAGGGGTTGGTGAGGTCGCTGGGGGAGGGGGGGGGTGGCGTGTGGGGAGTGTGGGGGTGCGGGGGGGGGGGTAATATGGGGCAGGGGGGGGGCGGTGGGCGGGTGGGTGTAGGGGGGGGGGGGTTTTTGTGGGTGGGGTGTGGGGGGGGGGGGGTTGGGGTTTGGAGGGGGGAGGGGTGGTGGGAGGGGGTTGGGGGGGGGGTCGGGGGGGGGGGTAGGCGTGGGTGTTGCGGGGTGTTGGTGGGGGTTGTGGTAGGGGGGCGTGAGGGGGTGGTTGGGTTTTTGGGGAAGGGGGAGGATAGGAGGTGGGGCTGCGGGGGGTGGGTGGGGTGGGGCGGGGGGGGGTTGTGGTGTTGGGTGGGGGGTGGGGGGGGGGCGGGGTGGAGGGGGGGGGGTGGGGGGTTGTTGGAGTTGGGGGGGGGGGTGGCGGGGGGGTGGAGTGGAGTGGGGAGTGGGGTGGGGGGGGGGGTGGTGGGGGTTGAGGTGGGGGTGAGGGGTGGGTGAGGGGGGTGGTGTTGGTTGGGTGTGGGGGGGTTGTGATGGGGTGGGGGGGGGGGGGGGGGGGGTGGGGGGGGGTGGGTGGGAGTGGGTATGGTAGTTTGGTGAGGGGGGGGGGTGTTGGGGCAGATGGGGGTTGACTGGTTGGGGGGGGGGGGGGTGGGGTGGGGGGGGGGGGGGGGTGGTGGGTGTGGGGGTATTGGGGGGGGGGTGGAGAGGCTGTGGAAGGGGGAGGTTGGGGGGTGGGGGTGTGGGGTGGGGGAGGGTGGGTAGGGTGAGGGGGGGGGGGGGCGTGGTTTGGGGGGGGCGGGGTTGGTGGGGGGGGCTCGTTTGTTGGGGGAAGGGGTGGTTGTGGGTTGGGCGGGGGGGCTGTTGGGTTATGGTGGGGGCGGTTGGGGGGTTGTTGGGGGTGTTGGGTGTCTGGTTGGGGGGGATGGGGTGGTGTGGGGGTGGGGGGGTTGGTTGGGGGGTGTGGGATGGGTGGGGTCGGTGGGGGTTATGGGGGGGTGGTGGGGGGGGGGGCGGGGGCGGTCGCGTGGGGGGAGGGGTGTGGGGGATGGGGTGGGGTGGTGAGGGTTTGGGGGGGTGGGGGGGTGGGGGATGGGGGGGTGGGTTGTGGGGGTGGCGGGTCGGGGAGAGGGGAGGGTGGTTTGTGGGGGGTTGGGGGGGGTGGGGGTGGGGGCTGTGGGGGTTGTGGGGGGGGGGGGGGTGGGGTGCGGGGGGTGTGGGGGCTGTGAGGTGGTGGGGTGGGTGGCGGGGTTGGGGTTTTGGTGTGGTGGGGGTGCGGGGGCGTGTATGGGGGGGGGGGGGGGGGGGGGGGGGGTTGGGTGGGGGGGTTTGGTGGTGGGGGTGGGGGGGGGGGGGGTGGATGTGAAAGGGGTGGCGGGGGGGGGGTTGGTTGTGTGGGGGGCGGGTGTGTAGTGTGGTTGGTGTGGGGGAGGGGGGTGGGGGGGGGGGGAGTGGGGGGTTGTGGGGTGGGTGGGTGGTGTTTGGGGTGGGGGGAAGTGTGTGGGAGGGGGGGGGTAGGGGTGTCAGGTTGGGGGGTGGTTTGGGTGTGGTTTGTGGGTTGGGGGGGGGGGTGGGGGGGGGGGCGGGGTGGGAGGTTGTGGATGGGTGATGTGGGGGTGCGGGCGGGGGGGGTGGCTGGTTGGGTGGGGGCTGGGGGGCAGGAGGGGGGGGGGGGTGGTTGTGGTGGGGGGTTGGTGGGGGTTGGGGGTGGGTTTCGGGGGGGGGGGGATGGGTTGGGGAGGGGGTGTATTGTGGTTGGGGGGGCTGGACGTGGTGGGGGGATGGCGGGGGTTGGGGGTGGGGGGGGTGGGGTGTGTTGGGTGGGGTGGTGGGGGGGGTGTGAGGGGGTGGGGGGGGTGTGGGGTGGTTGTGTTATGCGGGGGGGGTGGGGTGGGGACATATTGGTGTGTGTGGGGGGGGTGTGGGGGGTTTTAGGGGGGAGGGTGTGTAGGGGGTGGTTGCGGGGGGTTGGTGGGGTGTGAGGGGGGTGGGCGGTCGGGTAGCGGGTGGGGTTGGTTGGGGGGGGGGGTTGCGGCGGTTGGGGGGTTGGGGTTTGGGCGGGGGGTTGTTCTGGTGGGGGGGGTTTGGGGGGGTGGGGAGGGCTTGAGGGGTTGGGGATGGTGGTGGGTGGGAGTGAGGTGGCTGGGTTGCTAGGGGGGTGGGGTGCAGTGGGGGTGGGGAGGTGGTACAATTGGGGGGGTAGGGGGGGGGTTTATGGGGGGGTGGCGGGGGGAGGGTGGGGAGGGGGGGGTGGGATTGGTGGGTGGGGGGGGGGTTGTGGGCGAGGGGTCGTGGACTGGGGGGTGGGTGTGGGGAAGGGGTCTGGGCGTGGTGGGTGGTTGGGATGGGGGGGAGGGGGGGGGGGGTGGGGGGGGGGGGGGGGGTTGTTGGAATGGGAGGTTTTTTGGTGGTTGGGGGGGTGGGTGGGGGGGGGAGGTTAGGGGGTTTGGAGGAGTCTTGGGGTGGTAAGGGGGGGGGTGGGGTGGCGGTGGGGTGATGGTTATTGGTGGGGGGTTGTGTTGGTGGGTGGGGGGTCGTGGGGTTGGAGGGGTGGGGTTTCGTTGTGGGAGGGGGGGGTGGGTTGGGGGGGGGGGGTGGGGGGTGGTGGGGGGGGAGGTGGGTGGGGGCGGTGTGGTGGGGTTTGGGGTGCGGGGGAGGGGGGGTGGGGGGGTTGTGGAGTGGGGGGTGTAGGAGGGGGTGGTGGGCGGGGGTGAGTGTGTTGTTGGTTAGGGGGTGGGGGTTGGGCGGGTGGTGGGGTTGGGGGGGTGGTGTGGTGAGGGTGGGGTGGGGGGGGGGGGAGTGGGGATTAGGGGGGTGGGGTGGGTGGGGTGGGGTGGGGTGGGTTAATGGGGGGGGGGGGTGGGGGAGGGTGGGGGGTAAGGGGGGGGTGACGTGGGGGTTGTTTGGGTTGGGCGGTGGGGTTGGTGTGGGGGGGGGTGGGGGGAGGGTTGGGGGGGGGTTTGATGGGTTGTTGGGGGGGTTGTTGTGTGTGGTGGTGAGATGGGGGGGTTTTGTTTGGGGTGGATTTGGTGAGGGAGGGGTGGATTGTGGGGGGGGCTGGGTGGGGGGTGTTGGGGGAGGGGTGGGGGTAGGTAGGGCTGGGTGGGGGCGTGGTGGGGGGGGGTGTGTGTCGGTGGGGGGGTTGGGCGGCTTGTGTGTGGGGGGTTTTGGAGCGGGAGAGGGGGGGGCGGGAGGAGGTGGGTGGGGGGGGTGGTGGGGGTGGTGGCATGGTGGTGGGGAGTTGTGGGTTGGGGTGGGGGGATCTGAGGTGTTGTGGTGGCGGGGGGGGGGCTTGGGTGGGGGTGGTGGCATTGGTGGGTGGATGTGGGGGTGAGGGGGGTGGGTGGGTAGGGGGGGTGGTGGTTGGGGGTGGGGTGTGGGTGGGTGGGGTGGTGGGAGGGGGGGTGGGGGGGGGGGGGTTCTTGTGGGGTGGGAGGGGGTTGGGGGGGGTGTGGCGGGGTTGGATGGGAGGGGGGGTGGGGCGTTGGGGGGTGATTGGGATGGCGGTGGGTGTGGGGTCGGAGGGTGTGGGAGTGGGGGTGTGTGTGGGGTGGGGGGGGGGGTTTAGGTTTGGGGGGGGTGCCGGTGTGTGAGGGGGTGGGTGGGGGGGTAAACGGGGGGTGGGAGTGTGTGGGGGTAGGTGGGATTGGGGGGGGGGTTGGGGGGGGGAGGGTGGTGTTGAGGGGGGCGGTGTTTGGTGGGGGGGGGGGAGGGGAGGGGGGGGGGGTGGGGGGTGGTGGGTGGTGATGGGGTGGTGTTTTGGGGAGTGTGGGGGGAGGTGTTTGGGGTTGGGGGGGGGGTTGGTGGGGTGGGGGTGTGGGGCGGGGGGGTGGGTTAGGGTGGGGGGGCCTGGGGGGTGGTGGGGTTGGGGGGTCGGTGTTTCGGGGTGAGTGGGGGGGGGGGTGGTGTTTTGTTTAGGGTGAGGGGTGGGTTGTTGGGGTTTTGCGTTGGGGTATGGGGCGTAGACAACAGCTTAGTGTTTCTGACAGTTTATGTATTGACCCGGTTTCTGCCTAAGTGTAAAGAGGGCTTCTTTCTTTTCACCCTTTATCTTAACTTTTCTTTTTAATTCTTCAACCCCTTCAGTGCTTACCGAGACTTCATGACTAGTACCTTGTTGGGTTTGTTCTAGTACTAGTTCCATCTCAGTCGGCACTATTCCCTTTTTCTCACTTTTACTCCTTTTTTATATCATACCTAAGGACTTCTACACTATCTAGTGGATTATCCCTGGGTAGATCCCTCCGGTTTTGGCTGGATTATGGGAATGAATACCTATGCCTAACCGCCTTATAACTACAGAAATTTAAATACATGGTCGGTCTTTGGTACTTCCACATAACTGCCAGCACGTAACCATTTGCTCCCCCTTTATATGTGCATCGAGTAATCGAAAGAGTTTAGCACATATATGGGAAAGTGTACACTTGAGATCTTAAAAATCACATCTTTAGCTATATATTTTAATCACATTTTCTCCCCTTATCAAAAGTATTAAATCTCTTGATATTTTGGATATCAATTGATTCAAATATAAATGCTTTCGGGGAAAGAATGTCCAATTATTTACAAGCCGTTTTAAGAACATTTTTAATGCTCCTCCTCGAATTACGAGGGTTTTATATGGTGTTTGAGTATGTTAATTTGAAAGATTTTGAATTTACTAGGAAATTCTTGAAAATTCATACTCAAACACTATATATGCCTAATTTTTAAGTCTACACTATACATTTATATATTTTCACAAGATTATTATGTACGAGGTTTGACCTGAATGATGAGACCATCACATGAGAGAATCATATGGTTCTTTGTAGCAGTCATAGGTTTACCCCGTAGTCTTTCATAAGAAGTCATCTTAGCTTCCCCCAAAATCATCAATCCTTTCTTGAGTAGTCTTGATGTATAAAGCCCAAACATTTGAAGTACACAATTAATTCAAAACCGTAACACCAAAGTCAATTAAGTCCCGGATGTCCGTATTTCTCCTTACACGATAGTGATGATATAAATTGCAACACCAAAGTCAACTAAGTCCCGGATGTCATAATTATTCCCTCTAAGTAGTCGAAATGAAAACACCTAAGTCAACTAAGTCCCAAATGTACTCATTTCTTTCTGTAGAATACTGACTATCTTAAGGAATCATCATACTTATTAAACCTATGTGTACCTCTTTTGTTAACTAATTCTACTCTCTTTTAAAATTAAGCTTAGTGATTAACTGATTGAGGAAGCATTTATTGAATCAGTAACCAATCTTCTCACGCTTAGGATAATCTTCTAACAACACTTCCCCCTAGTATCTTAAATGATGCCTACTTGAAATCACAAGATATCTCAACCCCTATGAGGTTGAAATAGTCCACCCGAAAGTAACAAGTTAAAACACTGATTTTCTCTGTGGTTATGACATTTGTCTTCCCGGAATGACCTAAAATGAGAATACGGTATGAATTCTATCATGTGTACTCATTAAATTTCTTGTATATCTATTACTTCCCCCTTGCTGGTTTCGATACCTCAGAATCAGCAAAACCTATTACGCATATATACTTGAGATTGTGTTCGAAGAATTGATAAGCTTAAATCTATTCTGTGAGAATCAACTAAGTCTTAAATTGCAAATAAGTCCCTAAAGTTTGAAACAAATGACATCTAAAGCTCTTATAGTTAATATAAATTAACTCCCCTAAAAAAATGTTATTCGTCATTATCCAAAACTTTATCCATTTATTCTGTTACTTATTTTGAAAGACTGTTTTAAAAGATTATTTGATGACAAATTCTCCCCCTCAAATGATGACCCGTTTTCTATCTAAAGATTTGTTGTCATTGTTTGAGTGGTCGAATTGTCTTTGAAAATCTTCTTTTGATTACTGAAAACACTAATTCATTGTGAAGACAACTTTTACCAATAAAAATAAGATTTCTCTTATTGTGACAAAGAAATGCACTGACACGTACATTAATTTGTATATAGGAAGCACAGGTTGTATTGCAAAGTAAACACAAGCCTTTGCATGGTCATAAATTAGACCATGCTCGAAAATAAATTCTCGTTATAAGGTCAAGTTTTCTTTTTGAAATACTTGCCTTTAAGATGATGACCGGGTTGCTATCTGAAATAATAGCAAGCTATTTTTGGCATGTTTTGAAAACTTTTGAACTTCATGCTCGAAACTTCTTTTACTAGCCTCGTATTCATTATTAAATGACACTTCTAAGACCGTAAATGTTATCGATTTTCAGAATACATGCCATTATTAACTCTTTTTATATTTTTCTCATTTTTAATTTTTTCTTTGGTTTTAAATATTTTATATATTTGTATTTTGTTTTTATAAAGGTTTTTTGAAAATGAAAAATCTTTTTGGTTTTTCTAGTTTTTAATATATATACATGATATTTAAATAGGTAACACCACTATTCTTCAGCTTCATCTGCCAATTGTTTTAGGGTCTCCGGTGTAAAACTTCGCATTCCCATCTTGTTGATAAGAAATTCAATTCTTTCTCTGCCAAGGGCTTTAGTGAAGATGTCCGCTAGCTGATACTCCGTATTGACAAAGTAAAGCTCTACTACTCCGTTCTATTGCTCTAACAACCTGTGTGATCAACGTATGCATAAGCTGTTAGAGCAATAGAAGAATCCTTTGGATACCAGAGTCCCCTATTAACGGTTCCTCTTAGGTATTTAAAGATTCTTTTTACAACATGTAAGTACTTTTTGGCAGGCTTTGCCTGATACCGGGCACACATGCATACATCAAATGTTAGGTCTGGTCTACTGGCTGTGAGATACATAAGGGTGCCAACCATTCCATGATAGTGTGTAGGGTCAACGGCTTTCCCTTATGTATCTTTATCCAGTTTGGATTTCTCCACCATGGGAGTATCCATGGGGTCACTAAATTCCATACCATATTTTTTCAAAGATTATAGAGCATATTTAGACTGGTTTAAAAAGATGCCTCTAGGACTTTGTAAAATCTGTAGTCCTAGAAAAAATGATATTTGCCCATCATCGACATCTTAAACTTAGAACACATTATTTTTGAAAATTGGTCACATAGTTCAGGTGTAGTAGACGCAAAGATTATATCATCAACATAGATTTGTACCAGGAGAATATCTTTGCCTTGTCTTCTGATGAACAATGTAGGATCCATGGTTCCTTTAGAGAATTCTTGAGAGAGTAGAAACTTTGACAATAGATCGTACTACGCACGAGGAGCTTGTTTCAACCCATAGAGAGCCTTCTTAAACTTGTACACATGATTCGGATTGTCTTTATCCACAAACCCATCCGGTTGGCTGACATAAACTTCTTCGCATAGAATGCCGTTTAAGAATGTTGTCTTTACATCCATCTGGTAGACGATCATATTCATGTGAGTAGCAAATACGAGGAATATTTGAATAACATCAAGTCTAGCCACAGGGAGTCAAGGTTTCGCCTCAAATCAATTCCCTCTTCTTGATGGTTAAAACAACGTGCAAATAATCGAGGGCCTTGTTTTTCAGAAATTCCTTATAATTCATCAAAATTTCACCTTATTGATCATTCTTAAAGTAATACCATCACTTTATCTGGACGGAGGAACGATGTTCCAGACTTCAAGAGTTCAATTCATTTATGGATCTTCTTTCATCCTGCTTTAATCCAACATGATTGAGTTAATGCGTCTTTATAAGTCTTTGGTTCAACTGATGTGAGGAAAGCATCATAGTAACAAAATAAGGCTTGTTCATGTAGTTGGAGTCTTGTGGAAACAGGTCTTTCGAGTTCACTGATGATGTTGTCTAAAGGATGATCCTTGGTCTATTTGGTAACGTGTTCCGAGTTAGGAGCAGCAGTGTGCACAATGGTGGGAATAACATTCAAAGAAGAAGATGCTTTAGAATCATTTTCTGGAATTGAAATGTGAAAGAATGGATCATTATTCATGTGTGCAACATCTAAGTCATGATTCTCTTCTTCAACATTGTTAGAAATGATAGGAGATTGAGTTTCGGGTGTTGTTTGTGAGTTACTAGGTGATGGTGCATCTTGGTCAACGGTTGTTGAGGAAGGTGAACCAGTTGATGTAGCGGGTTCTGGAGCTACTACTTCAGCAATTGGAGCAATGACTTCAGGGGCTAGAAGATCAACACTAGGTGGATGATTGAGTAATTCGTTAAACAGTGGTTGAAACAGCAAATCCCAATCATTTCTTAAAGGTGGTACAAATGTGTAAGGAGGGAGGGTTGGAATGAGTCATGAAATTGATTGTTGTAGGAGTTATTTTATGAAGTGTAGGTTCTAAACTGCTATGTTTAGAAGCCATAGCTGTTAGCTCATCAAAATGTACATGAATTATTTTCGATGATTCGTTGTACATCGGTTGTAAATTCGGGGAAATGCTTTCTTTGTGGGTGCATAGCCAATGAATATACCAATATCAGCTTTCGGTTGTAATACGTTCCAAAAAGTTCATGTTTTTTTTGTCGGATAACAAAGTGCACCAAATACGTGAGAAAAATGATATTAAACAAACTCTGGAAGTTGTCATGTAAAAGCTCATATGGTGTTTTGTCATGACGAAGACGTATGATGTAACGATTTTGGGTATAACATGCGGTAGCAACTGCTTCTGCCCATAAGAATAACGGAGCTTTGATAAATCAACCATTGTGCGGGTTGCTTCAATTAGCGTACAATTACATTATTTCAATCGACACAGTTTCCTGTGCGAGACGGAGCAATGGATGTTTAATGAGAGATGCCAACCTTATCATATTATTTACGCAATGTTTTGATTACAAATTCAGTTCCTATTATATGTTCTAATTCGCTAGACAGGTACTTTAAGTCGCACTTGGATCATCCTGAGAAACTTGATTATGAAATCTGAAGCTTCATCTTTTGATCTTAAGCACTTTACCCATGTAAACTGTGAGTAATCATCGACAATGACGAGAATGTACTTCTTTCCATTAACACTTGCGACACGCATTGGTCCACAAAGATCCATGTGCAAAAGATAGAGTTTTTCTTGGTTGGTGTCTTCAAATTTAGGTTTGTAGGGTTTCTTCTTGCTTTTTCCTATTGCACAAGCAGAACACAGATGGTCCTTTTCAAATTTTAGCTTAGGGAGACCTCAAACAAGACTGTGTCTAGCTAAATGGTTGATTGCACCAAAGTTCAGATGAGACAAACATCAGTGCCGCAACCATGACTTTGTCTTTGAGGCCTTTGACAAGAGACATATTGGAGAAGACGCCATCATTTATCCAAGAGACAGTGTATACAGATTGTTTCCTTGAGGTCCGGTCAATAGATCCACGCCGTCTAGATTACGAATAAATCAGGTGTGTTGACGGAAAGCTACTTCAAGGTTCAAATCACAGAATTGCCCAACGGAGAATAAGTTGTGTCCAAGTCCGTCCACGTAATAAACCCTTGAGATCGTAACATTCCTAATCTGATAATCACCGTATCTCATTATCTTTGCCACGTGATCATTTCCAAATTTGACTGTACCAAAAAATTTATTGACGAAATTGGTTAGCTGAGAGCGATCTTCGATCATATGCTTGGAGAAGCCGGAGTCCAAATACCAGAGAACAATTTGGATGACCTGCATTCATTAAGAGAGGAAGATGGAACATCAGAAATTATGGATCCCTAAGAGTTACTGGGTTTCTTTTTGTTAGCAAATATAGATTTAATAATCTTAGGTTTGCTAACGGGAACATTAGTTTTAGATTTCCTAGGTTTCCTTAAGTAAACCAATGTTACAACAGGCTTAGGTGTATCACTTTCTAGAGCGGTTGGTTTCCTAAGGGGCACTTTAGCTGTGGTAATCCTAGTTAAAGGGCACGCATTTCCTACTATAGTGAAGGTTCGACCAGTAGGTCTCCAAATGTATCCAATATTTGTGAACACCTTTCTTGTTGGTTTCCAAACTTTTCTCTTTGAACTTTTCTTAACAGATTTAGATTTAGCACGAGTATTCACATCATTGATAAAATCAAGAACACAAATATCATGATTATCAGAAAGCATGCAACCATTACACGTAACACATATAAGTTCAAAATTCGCATTAAGCTTGGAATGCTGCACATTTTTAGTTTTGTTAGATTCTACAACACAATTCTTATTTTTCAAACTAGATTTAACTGTCCTAGAGTGGGCTTCTACTTTATTCTTCTGAGTACTACTTGGTGTTTGCTGAATCTTATCTTTCTTTGTTGGGATTAAAAGACTTCTTGATGATCTTGGAGTTACTGCTGCTAAGTTAATGTTGCTAGTGTATAAGTTACTACTGCTGGTGTTCAAAGTTACAACTACTGAAAGTTACAACTGCTGAAAGAGTTTCTACTGTTAGAGAAAGGATAAAGACAGGAGAAAAGATAAAGATTGATTGGAGATTAAGATTACTTACGTGATAAGTATTAGTTATTTATAGAATAGATTATAGAGAATATTCTAAGTCTTAGGAATATATTGTAAATCGACTAGGACTCCTTGGTGTATAAAAGGAGGTCCTAGGGCATAGAGTTTGACATCTAGAAATCTTTTGTTTTTGATATCGTTATAGCTTCAAGGTTTTGTAACCCTAATACTAGTTAGAGTATTCGTATTAATATATTGAAGCTTTTTTTTAATGTGTGTGTTCATTAGAATTACTATTCTATTGCATATTCTTCTTATTGATTAAAGATTAGATTCCGCATAATCTTTGATATATTTTACAAAGTTTCTATCATAGTTGTGTAGGATTTATCTTGCATAACTAAACCTTACACAAGCTAAGGAATTCAAGATCTATTCAAGTGGGATCAACAAGTGGTATCAGAGCTTGTTGAGAAGCTTTGAATAAGAAGAACCTGTTTGAATACACAAGATCTCTTTGTTACAAAAAGATAGATCAAGACTCTGCACATATTGTGGCTGCATTAAAAGTACCTATGCTCAAACCAAGTGAGTATGAGCTTTGGAGGATTAGGATGGAACAATAATTGCTCCTACAATTGCTGAAGAAAAGGCACAAAGGAGGTTAGAGTTGAAGGCAAGAAGCACTTTATTGATGGGAATCCCTAGTGAACATCAATTGAAGTTTAACTCCATTAAATATGCCAAGTCATTGCTGCAGGCTGTTGAGAAGAGGTTTGGAGGGAATGCTGCTACTAAAAAGACTCAGAGGAATCTTCTAAAGCAGCAGTATAAAAATTTTATTGCATCTAGCTCAGAGGTGTTAGATCAAACCTTTGATGGGCTTTAAAAGCTTATCAGTCAGTTGTAGATTCATGGTGAAAGTATCTCACAAGAAGATGTGAATCAGAAGTTCTTAAGAAGTATGTCACCAGAATGGAACACTAATACCATTGTATGGAGGAACAAACCTGAGATAGATACATTAAGCATGGATGATCTTTACAACAACCTGAATATCTATGAACCAGAGGTAAAAGGGACATCAAGTTCAAACATAAGCATACAAAACGTAGCCTTTGTGTCCGCAAACAGCAGTACAAATGGAGCAATTAATACTGCTCATGATGCTACAACTGCTAGCACTCAAGCTACTACTGTTAATTCAACAACAATTGACAACTTGAGTGATGCTGTTATATGTGCTTTCTTTGCAAGTCAACCAAACAGTCTACAACTTGATAATGAGGACTTGCAACAAATTCATCCTGATGATTTAAAAGAGATGGATTTAAGGTGGTAGATGACTATGCTAACAATGAGGGTAAGGAGATTCTTGAAGAACAATGGAAGGAAGTTTTATGTGAATGGTACTAATACCATTGGGTTTGATAAGTCCAAGGTGGAGTGTTACAACTGCCACAAAAGGGGAAACTTTTCAAGGGAGTGCAGGGTTCCAAGGAACCAAGAAAACAAGAATAGGGAGAAC
>BQNB010066608.1:4684-34498 GCA_026074375.1 Tanacetum coccineum
CAGCACCATTCTAGGCTCGGGATGACGACACGAGGCTCACAAGAGTCATCAAGATCAACTCGACAGAAATATGCTTCAACAGTACACTCACCGGACTCCAAGGATGCCACTCTCTCATCCAAGGTTGCAACCCGCTTGTCTAAAGGTGTGGGCACCGTCGTTTGTCTGAAGCTGGTGTCCGCCCTTGGCGAGGTGCTATCGACACAACCGTCTTTGTCAATATGGTGGTGCTGTTGGTCCTCCAATGAACAGGCCCTGAACTCAGCCGCCCGTAGTGGCATGACCGTGGATTTAATGGGAATGGTCCTTGGAAGAAGATTGGCCGTTGACGGTATAGCCCCCTCCGAAACGGTATCCCTGCCCACATGACTAGGTTCCTGTCGCAAGGGAAAAAACATATATTTTTAGTTAACTTGTCTTATCAAACATAAATATCGAATAAACCTTAAACAGAATTACCTCTAATGTAGTCACACGCTGGACCAACTGCGTCACAGTATCCTCTAGAGTATCGACCCGCTGCAACAACTGCTGATATGCAGGGGCAGTGTTGGACCTTGATATTTGTTAAGGTAAAATACCGTACCTTGAGTCTAGGGTGCGTTCCCTCGTCTCTTGGTGAAGTATCCCCTTTAAATATCTGAAAATAAGAAAGAACACCCGTTAACTCGCCCCGGGTGTTGACCCAGGACCAAGCTCGGGCGTGAGAGTAAGTATGTGAATATCAGCCGAAGGGGCTATATATGGGAGCCGAGGAGGCTATAGTAATAAGTGTGTATGAGTGTGCAGTAAATGTTGTTGTGTTAAGTAATAAATGCTTGGGTATTTATATTACTTGAAGTACTGTTTGGAAGCACTGTTCTTGACACCTTGGGAATGAAGGAGACGACCTACGCCTAGCCTTTGCCTTGGATGTCGGTACACCTTGGGGACATCGTTCCTTAATTCCCGGGATAGCGATGTTGCGTAAGTGCTTGCTATTGTCCAATAGTTTGAAGAGGTGTCCTTCTTTATCGAGTCTAACGTTGTCTTTTTTCGGGTTGATGTAGTACGCCCGTCCGGACCCTATATGGCCCGTTCGGATATGGGGCCCGTCCGGTTATATGCGGACACCCGCTTGAAACTTTATAGCCCGTTCGGACTCTTGTGATTTGATTGAGCTTGAGTGGTTCGCTTGGGTTTTGTGTAGCCCATTCGGACTACTAGCCTGTCCGGCATATACGCGGACACACGCCACCACTTACTACACATCCCATTCTTCACGCGTGATCACTATATTTTTGGATGGTTTAGTGATGTACCTTTGTATATTTATTTTAATGCTTGCTATTATGAAGTTTTGGTGGTAAGACTACATGTTGATGTTTTGTATACTATTTGCTTTTTGTAAATAGCAAAATGCTAAAAAGATAAAATGAAAACATGATATAAAAGACCTTTTTTTGACTCTTGATTCTTTTAGAAAGACTATGAATTCGAGGGTGGTCAATAGTTGAAAATAAGCCTTGTTTTTTTGACAAAAAATATAGCTATCAAAATTTTGTCATGATTCAAAAGTTGTGTAAACCAATGACATGTCGTTGTCATAATTCCAAATTATTAACTCACTTGCGTCAAATAAAACTGGTATCCAGCTACAAGTTTACAAACATACAACTATGAAATACAAATGACAAAAACAACAATTTACACTGCTAAACAAGAATCTAATTGTCCACTTGTAAGATTGCTTGTAACAATTGTCACACGTATCACCGTCACATCAACTTTTCACACTTTTATCAGATTCACCGTGAGACGGGCCTTAAAGCTAGTAATAAATATTACAAAATCAACCGCACAAACATATATCACTTTGAACACAAATATACCTCGCAAATACCACTACACACAACACCAAACTTTTCATTCGGTCATGCAAACCACTAAACCACCTATATTTTTTCCCTCTTAACGTGTGTACAATACTAGCCTGTTACATGCTTGACACGTTAAAACCTTCTCTTCACGTGTGACAAGGGAATTATTACGGATAGTCTAATGGTCATAAACTCATAATGGATTCATGTTGTCACTTTAACGTATATCTATACTACATATAAAGAGAAAACGCATTTGTTTAAAACTTAAAAACTAAAACGAGTAATGTAGTTAGACTAAAATACTATTACTTTTTAAAAGCAATGCAATATATTAAATATTTAAATACTTAATAATATTTAAACCACTAACTTTTTTCACAATCACTTACTCTACATCGATGTATATACATAAAAGGTTGTACACACAAATTAGCGCTACGCACCGGGAATCGTCTATGTCATATAAGTCAACTTATTAGTATGTTTCTTAAATGAAAAATGGGCCAGTTGGATGACTACTTTGAATCTGGGCCTCAAAAGATGTTGGCCCGATTAAAGATAAGTTAATATATATACTATAGGTGAAAAAATACGACGCCGTATTTTGCGGCCCGAATTTTTAGCCCAACAACAACGGCCCAAACTGTAAAAAAACTTTTCCCGGGCCCAAAATAAATAAATAAAGAAAATTTATAAAACGGACCTTGAACTTTTAACTATTTACGATTTTTTTATATAATAAACTTTATTTATCAAATATATACCACATATCTACCGACTCATTCAAATCAAAAAATAGTGGCGGAAAGATCTTCGAATTGCGAACAAAACGGGCTTAATATTGCAATGCTTTCGACATACGCATGATTTTATAAAAAATGTCGAAGTTTAATATAGATAGATTTTTTTTTTACAAAAAGCACCCTTAACTTTTAACTATTTACGACTTTCTTATATAATAAACTGTATTTATCAAATATATAACACATATCTATTGTCAGATAAAAAAAAATACTCGCGCAAAGATCTTCGAATTGCGAACAAAACGAGCACAATATTGCAATGCTTCCGATATATGTACGATTTTATAAAAAATGTAAAAGTTTACTGTATATATATTTAAGAAAAATATACTTTTAAAGCACACCCTAAACTACCTAATAATTTTAAAATAAACGACAGGGGTTAGAAACGTACAATTCTATGAAAGTTTAAATTATATAAATAACTTATATTAATACGTGTGCTGCAAACAAGTGAGCCCCGCCGCAATGCGCGTATACATTCCCACTCAATACTCATAAAAAAAGTCCATAAAAATATGGCAAAAAAAAAACACCGAAAAAGAATAAAACTTAAAAAAAATCACCTTACACAACTTTTTTTAACAAAGATTTAAACCAAATGATACCAACATACGAAACACAAAATTAAAAGCAAAAGAAAAAAACAAAACCTACAAGATACATCTTCGCAGCAACCAAATTAACGGCTTTACCAATATGCCAACTACAAAAACAAAAACGAAAGAAAAAAAACTACAAGATACATCAAAGAAAAAAAAACCACCCGCCCCACAGCAACGCGCGGACAACTATGCTTGTTTTTATCAATTATAGGCAAATCCATCAAAATTATAAAACTTAATAAAGTCTATTAGTCATTATTATGTGTTATTGTAAATAAGTGTCTGTTATAATCATCAATATAATTAATGGGAGATGATTTGCACGCATCAAGTTTCGATTTGTACACTCATATGTAAAACCGGTTAAAGTAGAATATATACATAGTCAACAGTGTAATGCATATATTAGAGTGTCTGAATCAAAAAGTTGAGTATGCAAATCAACTTCCGTAATCAATACATGCTCAAAATTAATTTTTTTACCGAAATGCCAACACTAATAAAAATACCAAAATACTCGTGGTATGTCAACATAACTTATCATATTAGGACGGATTTGAAATTCCTATGCAACAACTTTAACATACGAGTATTTACGACGAACTTTTTATATATCTTTGGAGCTAAACTGTATGTCTATATGCTATTGTCCGTTGGCAGATCCTAAAATTTTATAAGGGTGTGCGTTTATTATCGAACCACAAAATGAATGCGTTTAGTGTTAAAACTCTACCTTTTTACACTACATATACAATTTAAAAGGTATATATTATATAAATATACTATAAGAGGAATGAAACGACAGCGTATTAACGCCGAATTATACTATTACACATTTGAGAATTTAAACGACGTAGTATTTGACCCATTTCACTATTCATTTTAAGCACTGTAGCACGTGCTACAGTGCTGAGCCAAAAAAGCCCAAAAAATTTAGCCCAAAATTTTGGGCCGGCCCAATTAGTTTTAAAAAAAAAAAATTTGTTGGCACAAAATAGAGAGGAAAAAAATGTTACAAAAGTACCGACGCATTCAGATAAAAAAATATCCGCGGTAACATTTCCGAATTGACTTAAACAGGCCCAAAAATTTGGGCCGGCCCAATTAGTTTTTTTTTTAAATTTGTCGGCACAAAATAGGGAGGAAAAAAATGTTACAAAAGTACCGACGCATTCAGATAAAAAAATACCCGCGGTAACATTTCCGAATTGACTTAAACAGGCCCAAAAATTTGGGCCGGCCCAATTAGTTATTTTTTTTTAAATTTGTCGGTACAAAATAGGGAGGAAAAAAATGTTACAAAAGTACCGACGCATTCAGATAAAAAAATATCCGCGGTAACATTTCCGAATATGAGAATTTAAACGACGTAGTATTTGACCCATTTCACTATTCATTTTAAGCACTGTAGCACGTGCTACAGTGCTGAGCCAAAAAAGCCCAAAACATTTAGTCCAAAATTTTGGGCCGGCCCAATTAGTTTTTAAAAAAAAAAAAAAAAATTTGTTGGCACAAAATAGAGAGGAAAAAAATGTTACAAAAGTACCGACGCATTCAGATAAAAAAATATCCGCGGTAACATTTCCGAATTGACTTAAACAGGCCCAAAAATTTGGGCCGGCCCAATTAGTTTTTTTTTTAAATTTGTCGGCACAAAATAGGGAGGAAAAAAATGTTACAAAAGTACCGACGCATTCAGATAAAAAAATACCCGCGGTAACATTTCCGAATTGACTTAAACAGGCCCAAAAATTTGGGCCGGCCCAATTAGTTTTTTTTTTAAAATTTGTCGGCACAAAATAGGGAGGAAAAAAATGTTACAAAAGTACCGACGCATTCAGATAAAAAAATATACGCGGTAACATTTCCGAATTGACTATACTGAAAAAATAAACCCGCACTATTAAATATGAAGGCCAAAAAAAGCCCAAAAAATTTAGCCAAAAAATTTGGCCCGGCACAATTAGTTTAAAAAAAAAAAAAAAAATTGTTGGCACAAAATAGGGAGGAAAAAAATGTTACAAAAGTACCGACGCATTCAGATAAAAAAATATCCGCGGTAACATTTCCGAATTGACTTAAACAGGCCCAAAAATTTGGGCCGCCAATTATAAAAAAATACCCCGCGGTAACAATTCCGAATTTGGAACTATACTGAAAAGTAAACCACGCACTATTTTAAATATGAGACCGAAAAAAATAAACAGTGCTACAGTAACGCCTTAAAACACAAAACAGTATCCCGGCTAATGGCTGTACTGTTCATCGGCAAAAAAAAAAACTTTATTATCACCCTCTTCTTTTTTGGCCAAAAATAAGAAATTTTTTTTTACAGGAAGTACTCTCATCTTTAACTATTTACGACTTTCTATCAGCCTGGGCAAAAAAAAAAAAAAACGCGCGATTGTCATTTTATATAAGAACAAAAACAAACTATTATTTGTGAAGTTAAACGACATAGTTTTTGACCCCTTTCACTATTCATTTTAAGCACTGTAGCTCTGTAGCTACAGTGCTGGGCCAAAAAAGCCCAAAAAATTTAGCCCAAAAATTTGGGCCGGCCTAATAAGTTTTTTTTTAAAAAAAATTTGTTGGCACAAAATAGAGAGAAAAAATATGTTACAAAAGTACCGACGCATTCAGATAAAAAAATATCCGCGGTAACATTTCCGAATTGACTTAAACATGCCCAAAAATTTGGGCCGACCCAATTAGTTTTTTTTTTTAATTTGTCGGCACAAAATAGAGAGGAAAAAAATGTTACAAAAGTACCGACGCATTCAGATAAAAAATACCCGCGGTAACATTACTATCTTACACATTTTAGATTTAAAACGACACCGTTTTTTGACCTATGTGCACTATTCATTTTAAGCACCGTAGCACTGCTACAGTCCTGGGCCAAAAAGAAGCCCAAAAAATTTAGCCCAAAAATTTGGCCTGACCCAATTAGTTTTTTTTTTTAAAATTATCGGCACAAAATAGGGAGGAAAAAAATGTTATAAAAGTACCGACGCATTTAGATAAAAAAAAACCCGCGGTAACATTTCCGAATTGACTTAAACAATGTCATTTTACACCATGAGACCAAAAAAAAAAAAAATTCGCAAAAAAAATAAAAAATAAAAAAACTAAAATTTTAACGCGACGCAACAACGCGTAAGACCATAAAAAAAAACTACTAAACACGATACTGAAAAAGTAAACCCGCACTATTAAATATGAGACCGACAAAATAAACTCGCACAAAATTAAAGGAAAAAAAAAAGAATTAATGACACGCAACAACGCACAAAAAAATTAACGCCCCGCAGTAACGTGGAAGGAAAAATAAACTTACACTATTAAACATAAAAAAAACGCGCGAAAAAACAAATAAAAATAAATAAATAAATAAAAATAAAAAATTAACGTCCCGCAACAACGCGCAAAAAATTAACGCCCGCAGCAACGCGCAGGTAATCTTGCTTGTTTTTATACATCTTATTTCCTCAAGCCCATTAAATATTGTAGCACATATGACGGCCCAATTGAATGTTATGTGCACAATCCAATTGGTAACTGCTGTGTAGTTACAGAGAATTTTGCCAAGCTAACTTCAATGAAGCTTTAGTTTTATACACATACATTTATATTTTAGCAGGCTATAAATAAAAATACATTACCATATCTTTACCCAACAACATTATCAAACAACACGTTCCAATGCCACAAAAGATAAGCAACCTTTTATACTACTACATCATACTCAATGCAACAGAATTTCAGCAACATAACATTTAAACACAAAACCATACAACACAAGCAAAAAGCCGACACCAAAACATCAAAACCATTGAATTTACGTATTTTTTATTTAAAAAAAAAACCGACGCCCCGCAGCAGCGCGCGGGCAACTATGCTCGTTTATCTCAAAGTATGTTGTCCTTTGCTTTGGTCCAATGGGCTTTCTTAAATTTCCAATCCACACAAACAAGAAAGAAATAAGGGTGTGCAGAACTCGAGTTTCACCTAGAGGCGAGCCGAAAAACCGAATAAACCAAAAACCAAAACCGAACCAAACTAAAAACAGCCGAATCGAACTAATAACCAGACCGAATTTGCCAAAACCGAACCGAACTACAAATTCGGTTTTCGATTTGGATATGGGTTTGACAATCTAAACCTTATGATCATCTGAACATTTGCATAAATCAAAGGCATTTTCCATTTCCAAAATCAAAGGCATTTTCCATTTCCAAAATCCAGTCAGATACTACAATTGGATCAATGTCCCCGTGGAATTGAGGCGGGCTTGTCATCAAGAACATTTTACGGTTTTGCAGCTCTTGTAGTCTTATTCTTTCCATCTTTCTTTAGTTTCTAGTATTGCTTGTACCTTTTTCAGTGTCTCCTTTTCTATAGATGGCATCATAGATTTCAATACATTACTTATTTCAGCACATAGATCAACACCGCCCACGATAGCATTTTTCCCGATTGAAGACTTGGTCTCATTGCTATGATCACTGTTTGACATTCTGTATCACTCAAAAGAAGATTGTCATTAACTTCTCATTATTCAATTACTACAAAAACTTGCATAATTAACAAAAAACATAGTATTTTAACAATCTAGCTTCACTTTCTACAAATACACAAAAGATAAAATCATTAATCATTATTTTTTTTCGGAATTAAATTTTGAGGCCCCGAATATGTTGCGTAGAGTGTAGAAGTTTTTTTAAAAAATGTTGATTCAAAGATTGTACAAACCCGGTTAATTATAGTAGTTTTGATGAATAAATTTAATGTAGCATTTAATTTTCGTGTTTAAAAGGCTTGTAAAAAAGCTTATTATAAGAAAGCTTATTATATAAGAGAGTATATATATATATATATATATATATATATATAGATTTTTTTAAAAATAATTTACACTAAAGCAGAGAATATATGCATTGCTTGGATAATTTTTTTTTGTTACAACCATTCAAAATATGAACATACATAAACAATATGATTTGAAGTTTTTCCACAAATTATAATCTTTCTATGGTTCTAGATCATGCAGAAACAATCGGATATATGTATTAGCAAAACTAACAAAATCACAAAAACAAAAATTAAACTTACATAAGCAATTAAAGAATAACTTTTAATCAAAAAGCCACCACCAAGGATCTTAAAAATGGAAACACGCGTGTGATTTTTATGAAACGTACCTTGAAAGATTATCTCAACCATGATGCAGTGTTTACGTTTGAACGGGTTTTTTCAAACTGTGTTGAGATTTCTTAGGATACTTTAATGAGACTTTTCAAAACTTCCATTCTTAGGTTACAATTTAGCTAAAATAGTTACCAAACATCATTAAATGTGCCGATTTAAAACATGTAGTGCATAGGAGAATTGTACATATTTGCTAAACACGGTAATTCACATCATTACATTAATTAGATTTTTTTTAATGTCAATTAGCATAAGTAATAAAATCATTACCATTTATCCCAAGTTACAATTTTTTTTCAACGACTAAGAAATATAACAAAACTTATATTGAGAAGATATTCCCTTGTCATTTGAATAGAAATCCTTACCATAGTATTAATTTAAGCTTTCCTTATTTAGATGCATGGGACTTATGGTATGATTGTGCTTAATTGCAGAGATTGCCTATGTTATTGAATGGTTGATTGCTTGAATTAAGGGGTTAATGAAGGCAACTGAAGAACCTTGTGGCTATAAAACCCTATCACCCTCCTTTAGGAGAGATATATCAAAAAACACAATCACAAAAATAGCTTCTTATTTGAGCTAGATAAGAAAAAAGATATGGGAAAAGTTACAAGGTGGTTTAGAGGGGTATTAGGAATGAAGAAAGATAAAGTAAACATAGATAACAGTAATGCTAAAACAAAGAAGAGATGGAGCTTTGGAAAATGTATGAAGGATCTGTCACAAAGGGTGACGGTGGAAACTGATTCCACTCGGATGAGGTCATGCATGTCTGCCTCGGAAAAAGAACAAAATAAGCATGCTATTGATGTTGCGGCAACCACTGCAACTGTGGCCGACGCACAAGCTACGGTGGCTGTTGTCAGACTTACTAGCGACAGCAGGGATACTTTAGTTAGTGGCAGGGAAAAATGGGCTGCCACCAAGATTCAATCCGCCTATAGAGGTCACTTGGTAAGTTCTCTTTTTTATTTTTCAAATAATTACTGTATAATTTAAGATTATTATTTATTCAAGACACAATCCCAAACACATTTTTACTATTGCAACAAGTTTACTTGCTTGTTTATAGTTTTTATCTGTATTTTATTTGTTGTATTTATGAACCATAAGTGGCACATAATTCTTTGTGCGTTTGTGAGTCTGGCTACTGCAAGTTAAATGTGTAATTGTGACTGTTTGCAGTTTATTTTGTTTGGCTGCTACAATTTTACAGTGTTTGGCTGCTACATTCTATTGTGTAGTGTTGATGCATTTTTAGTGTTTGGCTGCTGCAATTCATGTCGCTCTTCAACATCCTGGTTTAGTTTATAGCTTTTATCTGCATGTTTTAACCACTGTATGGTAGCTCTTACCAGTTATATAGTTTTTAATTCTTTCTATAAAACAAAATATAAAGAGCATAAATGCTAAATATATAAATGATATGTATGCCCTAGTCATTTGTGGCTGCTACTCGCAAGACTCTATTAACACTCGAATTGTATGTAATGGATAAATTTTGGTTGAGTGTTGTACTTAAAGTCATAAAATCTAAATGGTAATTGTATAGTTACGTTTGGCTTTTGCTCATGACCGCATATTGTATTATGGAACTCATGGAACTTCATGATATGATGCAAGTTGTAGTAATTAATTGTCATAGCTTTCACCGATTAAAGGTGTGCTAGAAACTCAGAAGAACATTTGATTTTTGGTACGTGTGATTGTGTGAAGCTTTATGAAATGAAATTGAAGATAAAACGAGATTCACGAAATGTGTAGAGATCATTTATCCAAGATTTTAAAGTACACTCTAATTTTTATATTGAGGGGATATATATGTTAACATTTGACAATTGATTTGTGTCACGTCTTGTTTTCGAAGAACGCATATGTGACTATCTAAAATGTAAACATGTGGATGATCATATATTCACAATGTCACCAAGTAGTTTCTTCATTAGTATTTGAGTATTTTATTTTGGTCTAATGAAGTTTTGTTTATGTTTTAAGGCAAGAAGGGCCCTGAGGGCATTAAAAGGACTAGTGAAATTCCAAGCTCTTGTTAAAGGGTTCCTTTTTAGAAAACGGGTAGCTGCTACTCTATACAATATGCAAGCTCTCCTTAGAGCTCAGTTGGCTGTTTGATCTAAAAGGGCTTAGTTGGCTGTTCGATATCAGTTGGCTGTTCAACCTAAAATTCGTCACGAAAAATCCACTCTAAGCTCACTTTTATAATTTTACGTTCATTTTTCTACGAATAATGTGATTTTATGTCCATCAGATGGACTAAGATACCCTTGTTTTTCATATTCATTTAAGAAAGTGTTATACTTTTAAATATTTCAAGAGAGATTTGATAATGACACAAGAAGAGAAATCCATAACAAGCGACTCTCAACTTCATATGATTCTACAACAAATTTATATGATGAGAGCCCAAAAATAGATGGAATAGACCCTTATAGGCCACATGGACGATCAAGGCGCAACCATTATCAAGATCCAGAATCAGGATTTATTGGAAAGGACTACAAGTGTTCCAAAACTACTCAAAGCACGCTTCGTTTTTCTAATTCAAACAGGTCAAAGACTCGAGCCACACCTCCAAAAAGTGTTTGCCGGGACACCTTTTTTAGACCTCAATTAAATCGTCCAAGTTACATGGCCAACACGCAATCATTTAGCGCGAAACAGAGGTCACATTGTGCTGTTAGGATTCAAAAGACTTGATCTAAATATCAAGAAGCTATAAACTCAGCTATAAAGTTTCTTCAAATTTGAATTCAAATCTGGTAACTAATGGAATGAAGTCTTATACCATCAAAGCCCAAACCAATATGTGTAATTCTTTAACACGTCGTATTCCATGGATTTAATTAGAAGATTTTTTTGTTCTATTTTAACATTTAAATAGATTATAAGAGCTCAATATATTCATACTAGGTCCAATACTTTTTTTCCAATACTTTTTTTTAAAGTCTTAGACCTAAAGCATCAATGGAAAATCTAAAAGGTCAACGTTTAGGTCCAATATTTTTTTCCATACTTTTTTTAAAGTATTTGACCTAAACTATCAATGTAAAATCTAAAAGGTTAATGTTTAAATAAAGTTGAATTTGAGGCAACTATGAATATATTGAGCTCTTATAATCTATTTAAATGTTCAAAATGAATAGATTGAGCACTTCTAATTAAATCCATGGAAAAGATTTAGACATAACTCTTCAGGAATAAATCTTCATGGGGTTGCATTTGATTAAGGTTTGGAGAAGTCGGAATAGAGCAAGTTCAATTTTGATTGTGTTTGTCATTAAGATTTGGTAGATTTCAAAGGTGGTTTAGAGGAGTATTTTAACTCTTTTTAGTGGTTTGAGATGTTTTTGGATGTCTCATAAATGTGTCATTTAGTTATGTTTCTTTTGTGGTTGTGTTGGTGGTATTTGTCGCAAGTAGAGTTTATTTAGGTGCTTGTGTTTTGAGTTTTGCGTTTTTGTATCAATCTCTATGTGATTGTATTTTTTAGCTACTTGCTAGTTTTGTTAATGAAAATTTCTTAGCCATTCAAAAAAAAGATTTACAAATAGTGCATTTTCTTTACGTCAATATTTTTGGTAATTGTTAATTACCTTATACGTATAACATAATCACATTGATACAATTATATCCTACTTACGATAGTAAATCATTGTTAATTACATTTATGATGATTAGACACGATAGCCCAGTGATTTGTACACAACATCCTTTACTATTTCCATGACATATATTTTTTAGTTAATGGTATCCTTTTTGAAGATATATTCTTACTTAATAATCCTTAACAATATGATCATGGCATATGTCAAAATTAGTAGAGTGGGTTAAGAAAAAGAAAGGGTTAATACACAAAAAAGTTACTAAAGTTTGACCAAATGTTCACCTATGTTGCTAAAGTATTTTTGGTTACAAATAGGTTACTCATGTTATGTTAACCGGTTACATAAGTTACCCATAATGTTTTAACCTTAACTTACCGGTTCTAAGTGGCTCGTGACGTGTATTTTTTTTAAACATTTAATTATTAAAAGGGGGATAATCCTAGGGTTCACACATTCTTCTCTTCCATTTCCTCTCGATACTCTCAATTTCTCTCAAAAACCTAATCAACAAATTAATCTAATAAACTGCGTTTAGAGTTTTCATCTTCCCTAATAAAGGTATGTATGGGTCTTTAATTATTGTATTTCTATGTTTTGAGTCATTGTTTAATCTTAATTTTAAAATTAGGGTTTTCTAAATTTAGGGGTTTGATTAAAGTAACACTCTTTCTTGTTTTATATATTTACAGATGGCATCTGAAATTACTGAGGTCCAAACTGTTTTTAATCAAATGGAACAATCTGTGGAACAATATCGTTTGGATACTAAAAGTTTTGAAATTCAAAAGAAACAAGTTTGCATTCAAAATGATTGACTCTTAGATCAAATCATTTCTCAAGATATTATGAATATTGTTGTGAATGCTTCTGTAAATGAGAATATGAATGTTTGTGTGAATGTGTATGATTTTGTTGAAATGTGTCACAAGTGTCTTGAACTTGAAACTGAGCTTATCAAAACACATAATATGATTGAACAGGATGAATATGACACACTTTCGAAAAGTTATTCTAAACTTGAGCAGCCTTGCATTTCACATGAAATTGCAATGCTGCTTAACAAAGAAATTTTTCAAAAAGAAAACACATATGTAAATACAACTGAACCAACATTTGATCAATTGTTTGAAGTAAACAACTTGAAAGCTGAGTTAAAACAAAAGAAAACACAATCAAGAAGTTAAAGGCACACATCAAGTGTGTGTCTAACCAAATGAAAACACAAACAGAGGTCTTAAAATCTACATGAAAACATAAAGTTTAAATGATAACAGTTTATCCATCTTCAAGTCTGTGCCACTTCGTGTCATAAGATGTTCATTTACCTGACATAAACATGCTAAAAAGGTCAACACAATGGTTGAGTGAAATTTATAGGTTTATAATAAATAGTGTGAATACAAGTCATCATAAGAGTGTGCTACGTTGTTATACACCTATAAGTGTAATGATTGCAATGAGTACAATTATTATGGAAAACAATATTATTGCGTCTAAGCTCATGGCACTCAAACTGGCTAGTGTATATATCAATAGTGAAATATATAAAGATAATGGCCCTGTGTAGGTAATTGCCATATACCTATGAGTTTCAAATATAGTGCGTTTGGTTACCTATCCGGCTAACACAAACAGGATTCGTCAATCCCAATAGGCCTATTCACAGTATTCACGTTCACTCGCAAGTGATTAATGGTCCATGATGGTGTGGGTCTTTTGGCATAAAGGGACTTAGACAATAGATGCAATAATATATCAGGATATCATACATTTAGAAAACACTTGTATTCATTTATAGCATATATCCCCCTCACGAGTTTATGAAATAGAAGATTTAAAAGTGAGGCTATGAACTCACCTTAACAGTATAGGGAAATCTGATTGATGGCAAAAGTATATCAAGTGAAAGTAACGGCTTCGTCACGCAACCTGGGGTGATATGTCAAGTCTTAGTGTGATAGTTTATGTTTCAAAACTTCATAAAGTTTAACGTATATCTTTGATTTATTATGGAAATATTGTATCGTTGTTCGGGCTATCATAATCCAGAGGCCATGTAGTATCGTTTGAGGAGCCAGGGCACTTTAAATCGTAAACCCAGCAAACTCGTCAAAACGAAAACTCAAATGAAACCCTTCATATGAAATTCCCTAGTAACGTGATACGATAAGATTTTAAGTTTCTTCAAAATAATGCGTCGATTGTTGATGGTGCGAATTAGTCTTTCAGACTTTCAATTTTGTTGGGAGGTTATAGGACAAGAAAACTCAAACTGAATAGCTTTAGAGGCAAATAATGTATATAAAGCACGGTTGTCGAGTTCACCACCATGATCACACAATAAGGACTTGATTTCACATTTAAACTGATTTATATCTGTACGAAATAATATAAACTAACGCTCTATTCTCGAGTCTAAATTTTATAGAATGGAAAAGGATGGGATGGGAAGGGCAAAGTAAGGGATGACATTGTGAAGAAAGTGGTTATTGCAATTTGCGTTCTTAAGTTAATATTTTTAAGTAAAAGGAAAGAAATTAGAAGCTAACAAAATTACTAATATACCCTTGCAATTATATCAAATATAGCTAATCACAGCAGTTTTATAAGTAGCAATCACGTAATCTTTGGTACTCAAATTCTGTTGGATGTAAAACGCATCATGATGCAAGAGTAGAAAGAACACAAAGGTGATATTAATTTAACCTTCAATATTGTGATTAATGTCAGATTCCTTACAAAAGAATCATATTATGATTATATTAATCTAACCTCCAATATCAAACGATCATTTTCTTTCAAAAAATGCGTAGTCACTCATCGAGTATTGGACAGCCAACAACCACAACGTAATATTCAAATGAAAAAAAACAGGATACAATCGTAATTTAACACAATTCTATAATGTTAGTTACCACTTTCCTTCCTAATCCTCCCAATTTTGGAAGGAACAAAACTACACAAAAAAAACCATAACTTCCCTCATTCACCCCTTCCATCCCCTATCTTTCCATCTTAAAAAAAACACTCAAGAACACCAATATGTGTAGTTTCTCTTCCCATCCCTTACCTTTCCATCCTAAAAAAACTCGAGAACCGAGTGTAAAAGAAGACATCCAATTTATTAACCAACGGATAAACCTAAACAAAATGAGAATAGTGGTATAAAAATAAAACATAGTATTTAAAACCTAATACACTCAAAATGGGTGAATTCTTAACATCTGAGTGAACAATGTCAAAACGAGATGTAACCGAAGTATTGAAACTAACAAATGGAAGCCTCACGTGTTGTTATGTGTCGTATTAATTTAAGGTGCAACAATGTCATGATATGTGTCGTATTAATATAACTAAACCTTATATATACTAAATTGTTATGTTGTAATAAGGTGCAACACTTCATTATGTCATGTTATACTAAGTTGGAAGTATGTTATATATATATTTTTCGGACTTGCCGAAAGTTGTTCCGCATAAGTACTCTGAGGAGTTGTCCAAAGCTGAAATAATGGTTATATATTTTTCACGTACAGATGTACTACTAACATTGCCCTTTTTGAGATATAGATTTCATGGCTGTGAGTTATATGGATGTGATTAGAAGTGAAAACGCAACTGTAATTATATATGGTAAGTATATACTCTTATGTTAAAAAAAAGTATATAATAATTAATAATGAGGGTACTTGTTTCGGTTTAGTACCGGTTTGCCTGGTACGGGTACCGATATACCCCTCAGATCGGGACTACATATTTTGGTCGGGAAAAACTACGATACCTCTTAAACGGTGCGGGTACGGTATCAAAATGGTACCGTGCTCATCCCTATGTTGGTGTATTAGATAGCAAATGTTTATTTTGAAACTTTTAGGTGTTGTCAATTTTAATCCATGTATATTCAAGTTTTAAGATACTATAAGTGGAAGTGGCAGTTTCGTCATTATGCTTTACAATCCGAGTAACAAAGAGGTTGTGAAAATTATATAAATGAAGAAAAGGATTGCATAATAAATGAACCTATCTTATTAAAAAAAATCAAAGTTGTGTGTATACTAGCGAAATTTTGCCCCAATCTGTTAATGTATCCAACCGAAAAACAAAATTTCCTAAAAAAAATTGTTTACAGTGTAAATCGATAACCAAAATAAAATCAAAAGAACATCTTTTTTTTAAACATGTATCTATACTTGATATGGTAAATCAATTTTAAACGGTCATCTTGAAATATCCGACAGATCATCGGCACTAGGTATCAATCAGAGACCTAAAAACTCTCAACTGTAATATTTATGTCAGTCAATGTGGTTCAACCATGAACCCAGGTCGTGACTTTGTTCGCTGAAAGCGTCCCCAAGAACGTCCATTTCAGGAATCTCTAAATGTGAGAAGTGAAGTGGGGGCTCATCTTCAACGTTGTCCATAAAAGAATTGCAGCTTTTGCCTGTCGTTTCAAATTCCTGACACCGTTCTAATGTCTGTTTGACATTAGCTAAAGCTTCCTTCTTTGCAAGTTTGGTACCGGCACTCCTACCTCCAGGCGCATTAGGGCCATAACAACTCTGCGTTAACATTTATTTATACATAAAACCATAATCAATAAACTGTTTCACAAGATTTGACAAGTGATTAATAAACTCGAAAAAATATGATCAATAAATATTACCATGTATTTCTGGTAAGCCAATACCGTTTGCTCGTCAACTGAATCTAGTTTGGATTCCCTACAAATATATATCATAAGTCAGAATGAGAATAATGTTGCCAGTTGCATACAAATAAAATATAGTTAACGGGAAATAATAACACTACTTACTTCTCTTGAAGCGCCTTTGCTTCGGTAGTAGTCTTTAAAAGTTTATCGAGCACGCTTGTCTTTCTGGAAACCTATTAAATGTTGGTATAAAGATATCAAGATTTAATTACTATTTTTTCAGTTTAACGATAGAGTTTTCATCTTTAAATATATGTACCTGTTTATAATACTTATTTCCAAGGTCACTGATAAGCCCGTCGATATCATTAGGCTGAAAAAAATGATTTAAAAAAAGTAAATTATCAATGAAACAAAAAGTAAATTATCAGTGAAACATAAATCTTTTTCTTTAAATACTTCTACACATAGGGTTACGAAAACAGTGTTTTCGGGTCTAACACGCCCCTACAAAAAAGACCCGTTTTGACCCATGACCCGACCCCACCAATGTATTAGAAAAGAGAGCACCAACCACTAGGTCCGGGCAGAGTCCGATACTCTGAAGCTCCAAAAGTAGTCTATTATCCATGGACATTGTATGGTAATCTGAAACGCAGTTTCGTCTTCAAATGCCGATGCATAACGGTTAGATTCAGTGTCATCATTCTCATTATCATCACCTTCTTCTGTATCAAAGCCGAAAGGAGTCTCTGACAGAGCGGTATGTCCCCAGAACTATCAACGTCAGGTTTTGTGGTAGGCAAAACCGAGTGCATACTTCCCTGTAAAAATATTATAAATTGATCAGGAAAAAAAAATTACAATTGTATTTGAAAATAAGAAGAATTACCTGTTCCTTCAGATAGGAAATGTCGGTATCGGATGGGAAACTAAAATGGGGTTCAATTTGATTCCAGAACGGGCTGTGTACAGCAGGACCTGCAAACGTTAGTCCGAAACATTATATACCTGAACCAGCTAAAGATGCAAACTTTATGTCATATAAGAAATCTGGATACGAGACATTAAGCTATACCAACACTCGAAGGTTTTGGGCGTGAATTAGAGTTGCGATCTGAGGGTCTCCTTGTGTGCGGTCGAGGTGGTTTGCTGCGAACACTACATGGAAAACAAGTATCAAGAACAGTTCGTAAAAAAAAAGGAATCATATTTAGTTAAAAAAATGAGAAATGCAAAACCTTTTAGGCTTGTCAAGAGATAGTTTTGCGGTGCTAAGCTGTTTTGGAATTTCAACAGGTGCAGAAAACCGAGCTGTAGCAACACCCCGTCCCATTTTACGGTCATTTCCGTTCACCAGCTTCTTCTTTCTTGTAGGGGGGACTAAATTTGACACCTTTTGAACATTTTGTCGAAATTTAGTATCACCCAACTCCTTGATTTCCGATGATGTAGATGACGGATAATTTACCGGGACTCGTTTCGTGAAGCCCGAACCATTTTTAGTACCGGAATCCAAGGATGGAATATCCTCATTACTAGGTACAACCGGGACAATATTGGTTCTTCTTGCGGTACGTGATATCTTTCGGGGTCTTCGATCAGCCCATTGTGTTATTGGTGGAAATGAAGAACTTGCTGGCTGTGTACGTTTACGGTTGGTGGGACCAACAGGTCCACCGTTCTTGCTTGCAGTGTTAGCCACAACCATTGATCCTGATCTTGGACCTCGAGCAGGTGCATGCAGTTTTGCGTTAGTAGGACCACCCGTAGTGTATTCTTCTCGAACACCAATCCTAATAAAACCATATAAAACATTATAAAATTACTACTAATGTTTGAACAAAAGCAAAAGCTGAACTGACTAAACAAGTCTCGTACTTATTAACCCCTTTGATATTTTTACTCTCCTGCTCGGTCATCGGGGTGAAAGAATGTGCACTGATACTAGCAGCTCCGGGCGTGCATCAAGATAAGTGAAATGTGTCATGAAGATACTTCTGGTATTTCATATTGGTGTTGGAACTGTTTATCTTATTATTACGACATGAACATGGGTCTTTTGTGGTGATTTTTAGGCATTAATTTTCTTAAATGTCAAACACTCAGAACTGATTATCTAATATCAGTTTCATACGCATACTAAAACACTTGATTATAGGAACGAGAGTTAGTACCTGGATCCGAAGGTATCAGTTGGCCTTGACATAGAATCAGGAAGATTCTAGATAATTCTCTTGTTTCGGTCACGGTATCCATCATTAGATTTTGACGAACGAACTTGTATCGGAAGTTGCATCTACCCTTTCTTACAGAACGCTTCCTCTTCATTTTTCGCATTTTTCCAACCATCGCTAAATAGGCAATGCTCGGTCCTCACCCTGATCAACTATTACTAGTGGGGCCAATTAACGCTTCTCTGGTCCTTGTTACACTTCTCACTTGATATAGCAGGTCTATCCCTCAGGAGCGTTCTCTTTGGACGCACATCCACTTGGATGTTATGGTCGTTTGTTTGGTGCGGTTATTTATCCTCTTTCTTCAGTGCTTTTTTTCTGCTGAAATACGTACAATACTTTAGGGGGGCTCCATCTAGAGACACCTGATAAACCCATTTGGCGTGATCTTTGTTTTGTTGGAATATGTTGCAAAAAACACATTGTTGACTGCCAACACGATCTCACTAAAGTCATATCAAACGTTCCTGATAATGATACACCAAATTAGTAAAACCAATTAACATTCGTAATGCCAGAAAAAATTAAGATACTTTTACCTGCCTTAGTGATGGATTCACGAAGACCGGCTTTTGATTTTTCAAGATCATCAGGTGAAGCATTGGGTGCAAGTGCATCGTTTGCAAGTTTTTTGAAGTCCCCATGACGATTGAACTTATATTCAGAAGCCATTGCCTTAGGGTCAGTTTTGACTGTGTTCTTTATAATATTTTTACAGGGAAATATTAAAGAGATTTAAAAGTGAGGCTATGAACTCACCTTAACAGTATAGGAAAATCTGATTGATGGCGATACACAACTAGGAGTGTGTGAGCCTATTGGGGGCACACATGAAAAACATTTAGAGTACGCTTATTAACTTCACGAAAGCTTCGATTATAAACCGTTTGGACGTGAACCATTAAGACAAGAACTTTGTTGTGTCCTTATGTGCTAGCCGGCCATGAGGGAAGGTTCTAGGAGTTGTCTAAGTTCAATGGACCTAGGTGATAAGGAGAAGGGATAATGATTTGGGTTGAAAGTGTTTTGATAAGGATTAGACTCAAAGTTTGAGTCTTATCATGAGTGGGGTTATTAAAGGCTATATATAGTCCTTCACCCTAGCTGAATAGTCGACTAACACACAGCCACAAACACTGGAAACAAATCATCTTCTCCTCTATTCACTTGTAACAGCCGATTACCCTAAAACCCTCATTAGGGTTCATTGAGTTTCGATTTTGCCTATTTCGGTTAACTCCTTTGTGGGTTTTCAATTAGTGATTCGATCCCTAGGCTGTTCCAGAAGGTTATATATATTGGTTTACGTATTGTCAAGGTGTGACAATAGTCGGATTCGATCTAGGGTGTGTGGATCTCTAATTCGGTTGTACTGTAGCACGGTGACAACCGAATTCGGTTCAACCCTAGTTGTTTCATTCTGATTTTCGGTCCAGGGGTGTGTGAGGCTTTTGGATTTCGTTTTTCAGTTGCTTTGGTGTACACTTGTTGTATTGGTATACGTGAGGTTTGGACTAGCATCCGGGCGTGCTTGTTTACGTGTTTGTGTGAGCGCTCGTAGAGGTGACAACTTAGTCACTAGTTTCATACACTTGGTTTCTTTGATTTGCTGGTGACTACGAGGGTTAGTATTCTATTTATTTTCATGTCCCTTGTTATGTTTAATGTATGTTAATTATATGTACTAGACTAGATCTATCCGCTGCGTACTCGTAAGAGTTAATGGTTAACTTGATTGTTAAATTCCAACAAAGATGGGATTCTAAATAAGCTTTATAACTTTTTGGTTGTATGATTGTAGAGTTTCAAATAAGCTATTATATTGCTAACTAAGATTAGTCATAAGTCCCATGCACGCACGAGGCTTACACATTAATCAAATTTTATTTTAAATTTTTTTGTTTAATATACGGGCATATAAAATTTTCTCGTGTTTAATGTTTTGTCATTGTGATATTAGTACAACTAATAATTATACACGTTGTTTACATAAAAAAATCATTATGAATTAATATAAGTGTTTTAAACCCCAGGTTGACCATAATTGATTCAATATGAATATAAATATTCAATACAATCATAATACTTTCCTTTCTTACCAATATTCATTACAGCATAATAATTTTGTTACTTGTCTCACTTATCAATGTTTATTGCCAGGTATATTGTAACGAGATGATGATTATGTTTGTGAGATATTTATTTGCAGGTGAAATTCAAATTTTTCAAAAAATTTAAATTTCAAAAGTTACATGACATAATTCATAACAAAATTTACAACATAAACTTTATAAGAAATTTACACTACAAATTTTCTAACAAATTTATACAAAATTTAAAAAATAAACTTTATAACAAATTTACACTTGTAGATCTATAAGAAAACACTAAAAACATAAATTTTCGAAATATATAACGAAAAACCCACAAACCTTGCCAAAGCATATAGATCTATTATTATAATATAAAACAATACCTCAAATTTTTTTAGCTACAGTGGGCGGGCGGCGGCAGCCGGCGGTGGTGGGGCGGAAACCGGTGGTGGTGGGGCGAAAGTCAGCGATGGTTAGAGAGAAACTGATTTTTGGTTTAGAGAGAAAGAAGAGTGTAGTGTTGTGTGTGTTTTAGAGAGATAGTGAATTGTGTGAATGAGATATGTGTGCCTTTTGTGCTTTTATAGATATTTTGTGTCAATCAATTAGTATACATTCCATTTTTAAGTTTTGACTGCGATTAAGATTTGACTGCTATTAAGTTTTTCCTAAAAATAGATTAAGTTTCAACTTTTGGTAATTAATGTGATACATTATTTCCGAAAATAAAATAGATTTAGGCTTGTACATTAATGTGATACATTATTTCCGAAAATAAAATAGATTAAGGCTTGTACATTTTGTTTCCAAGTCTTCTGCATTTTTAAGTTTTTCATCTTTAAGTTTTTCATCACACATTTAATGTCAAGATTCTTAGTTTTCTAGGCTTGTACATTTAGTTTCAAGGTTTGTTTTTTCACATCATCACACATTTAATGTCAAGATTCTTAGTTTCCAAGGCTTGTACATTTAGTTTCAATGCTTGTTTTTTCACATTCTACAATTTCAGTTTTTCATCACACATTTAATGTCAAGATTCTTAGTTTCCAAGGCTTGTACATTTAGTTTCAAAGCTTATTTTTTCACATTCCACAATTCCACTTTTTACATTTCAATTCTATTTAAGACCTTCCATAAATAGTTTAAACATTCCACTTTTTACTTTTTTCAAAATTTCACTTTTCACTTTTTTCACTTTCAAGATTATAGAGGTTTTCCTTTATATATTAGTATAGAAGTATAGATAATCAAATAAAATTGAATCGTAACAGAGGGTGGCAATGTTGACACATTTACTTATGAATTGACCCATTCGACTTATATTTTATCTATAAGAGTCAAACTATTACTCGTTTAACTAAGTTGGCATAAAAAAAACCGTTGGCTAAACAGGAAACAAGTCAAATAAAACAAATGGGTTGAAACTTGAAAGTCAACTAGTATTTTTCATGCACACAACATCCTAAACCATTTTACACGAAGAACATAAATAGCAATATTGTCGAAATATTTCTGTTATCATATTTGACACACTACCTACATATTAAAAAGTGTAGACGGAACAAAGCGAAAGGATAAAACCATTATCAAAAAATCCCCATCCCGAGAAAGAACAAATCTCCGCCAATCAAATCCCACCAACGACAAATTTTACGAAAGAACAACCCAAGCCACTTCACGTCGGAAGAAAACATTCTGAACAACCTCCATAGCATCATTACAAAGAGACACAGATGGAAATCCAAAAAACCACCCTACGGCTAAGATTGACATCTAGTAGTAACCTATCACGACGAGCATGGCCCAAGAAAAAACAATAACTTTAATAGAATGAATTTAACCCATCGTTCGTTTTAACATCCGACGAAGGGAGAACAATTCTTCAATAAAGTACTGATGACCTTTATCCATGAACTCTCCATCTCCTGACAAATCCACAAGTCCCACCTATCTTTGGAGACAAGGAGGACAAACCGAGGCAGAATTGAAGAAAGTTCATCCCACTGCTGCAGCAGAGCTCCATCACGCACGACCCGACGAAAGAAAGCTGAGACCGAAAAGCTCCATTTTATTAGCCACCACAATCTTCCTTATCCAATTCGAGAGCAAACAAACGGGAAAATTGAACACAAAGAGGGGCATCAGCTAACCAATATCATACAAAAACTAGTACAAGACCATCCCCAATCGCTTCTTACAATGCGAAGAAAAATCAAAACCAAATCCCTTTCAAGAATTACTTCACGTAAATAAGCACCAAATCGAGGGTTTGATCGTCACAATGAAGATCAAACTGAGCATAAATCTCTTGAATAACTTTACACCATAAAAGAGCATCGCCAGAAATGAGCGCCACACCCACTCACAAAAGACATCGATTCAAACGCGAAGAAACTTGAGACACCAAGACCACCGTTCAGTTTTGGACGCTAAAACATTGTCCCAAGCTACCCACGAAAATCTTTCTATCCGAAGAATTCAACACCGTGAAGAACTTACTACGTGAAAATACCATAGTCCTTCAACAACGCCTTTTGGAACCTTAAAGAATTGAAATATAATAAAATGGATAGGCCCCAAGAACGGATTAAGAAGGGACAATCTGCCGCCTGTGGAAAGGGGTTTAACCTTCCATTTGATAACCGGGCTGGAGTTTTGTTTCACCAAGCAACCCAAGCCGACTTCCGAACATACACTCCCCAACCGTCACACCAAGATAACGAAAAGGAGTGTTCAAAACAGCACACCCGATCCTATTCGCCGCCTGCAAAACAACATTCTGAGAAACCCCGACACCCAAGACTTGGCTCTTAGCAATGTTGATCTTAAGACCCGACGCAAGATGGAAGCAATTAAGAACTTTAACAATATTATGTAAGTTCTGTTCGGACCACTCTCCAATGAACATGGCATCATCAGCATAAAAAAGATGAGATTATTAACCGAGCCAGGCAATGAAACCTTTAAACAGCCCATCGTCAACAACACGGGAGAAAGAGATATGTAACGACTCCATAATAAGAATGAAAAGATAAGGGGCCAGCGGATCACCTTGTTTCAACCCACAACAAAAAGGGAACTCGGACGTTGGGCTACCATTAACCAATATGGAAGCCATGGAGGAAGTAAAAGTACCACGGATCCACCTACACCAATTCGGCCCAAACCCAAACGCTTGAAGAATATCCAAGAGATAATCCCACCGAACCGAATCATACGCCTTAGCAAAATCAACCTTAAAAAACATAGCTTGCTTCCTTTTTCGCTTACACCAGTTTAACACCTCATTTAAGATAAAAGGACCGTCCAATATTTGTCTATTAGCAACAAAGGCCGATTGAGTCTCGGAAACTAAATCGGATATAACAGTAGCCAAACGATTAGCTAAGACTTTCGTGATCACCTTATAACGCATCATCAAACGGTATAGGCCGAAAATTCATTTTAACGGAACTTAGTCATCATTAACTTAGGAATTATAGAGTGAACTGACGAGTTACACCTTGGAAACGTACCAACTTAAAAAAATGTCGTCCGCATGCCAAAAATCCCCCCGACAAGACCTCCAATACTTTCTAAAAAATTCAAACGTAATAACCATTGGGGCCCAGGAGACCTTATCTCGCCACAGTTTTCCAAACAGCCCTACGAAGTTTCGTCCCCGATATCTGCCCTATCCAGCATCATCCACCTGATCCGAAGACATCCGATATGAAAAAAGAGCATTAAGATTGAGACGAACATGACACGGTTGCTGAAATCGAACTTCAAAGTGATGCTTAAATGCCCTTCACATACTCGGATCAGTACACCAAGTGCCCTCAACGAAAAACACCAACGAATCGACAACTGAGACCTTTTCTTATTAATACTCCCATAAAAATTTAGAATTCTCATCTCCTTCGATAGCCCATTTGATTATTAGATTCTGAACCAATCCTTAACCTCCGACAAGTTTAATATCTGTACCGTCGTTTAGTTCCATCCGATTGAAAAGGATGTCATCAGAACTTTCCCATTTCCAACTCATTATCAATATAGATCAAATCAATTTCGTAGAGAAATTCTTGCGTTATGAAGATTAAACTTTTTATCTTAACCCATAAACGAATAAAGGACTTAAGGTCTTGACAATTTTTTTCTTGAACCTAACCAATAGCAATGAACAGAATGCGAAAAAGACAAACAGCATGCCTCCACATAGAATCAAAACCCTCCATCCTTAACCAAATTTTGATAGAAACACAATGGAATCGGACCAAAATCAGACGAAACTTATCCCTCAAAGAATAGGACATGATCGGACAAGTGACGTCAAGACAACAAAGCTGAAATAGACGGATAAAGCGAGATAATACCTTCCGTAACAAGAAAGCGATCTAATTTACTCATTTTAGAGGCTGAGGGATGCGACCAAGTAAACGAGTACCCTTCCAACTTGACATCCACAAGACCAGAAGACACAATAAACCGATCAAAACACCGTGCACTAGAATCATTGAAATACGAACCAAGTGTTTCAATCCATAGATCCCCAAACGTCAGTACAGTCACCCATTATAATTAGCGTCGCCATTCCCATCACCGTACAAATTAGAAAAAAATCCCAAAGAGCCCTTTAGCTACCTAGTGCTGTTGAGAGCGTAAACCGCCACCAAAAGAAATCTTACATTACGAGGTAACCCGATGTGCCGTCAAAGCTATAAAATTATCAGTAAATAGACGCCATCTTTCTTGAAGATAGAAGCCTCCCAAATACAAAGAATACCAACCAAATTCCCCTAATATCACTGCAACAAATCACATATGAATTTCCACACATAGGGACTTGTCCATATGAGAAACACAATCCATCTTTGTCTCTTGCAACGCTAATAAATTGATCCTATGCTTATAATTTAACTCCTTAACCCACTCCTTTTTCGTCTTGTGCCCAAGACCTTGAATATTGAGAGAAAGAATATTCATTTAAGAACATCTTCATCTCCTTGTGAGCCAATAATGCGTTCCATATCTTTCAAACAACCATCCAAATTATAACCCATAGAATGTCCAACCCGAACCATGTCATCCAAAATGTCAAGAATAGAGCCACCGTTATGAACTTTGTATGAAAAGGAAGAAACTGATTCTCCATTAAAGGAATCATGGACCTCCTGTGAATGGTCCATAACCTTAGCATCCACCCTAGGCATATCCACCATATCTTCTCCATTAGTAGGACCATCTTCACAAATCTCCACCAAACATTACTGTGGCGTCACAGAATTTAGGGGTAAAACCAGGTAGTATGCGATAAAGAGGTACTCGCTCATGAACCCTTTAGCAGAAATTTTATTCAATAAATCATAAAAACCAACGAACCTCTGATTGTTGTTTGTCCGTCTCCTTACAAGACCATCAACATTACTTCAATCCACATTATCACTGAAAACTGTCTCGGAAACACCATCCACATTACATTCATCATCTGACTCGACATCACTATTCTGCGCCCCATCATTAAGAATTCTAGCGCCATGCTTTGATTCGTCATCCGAGGTATAAACAGACTCCATAGGTTCAAGAAAACTCAGATTCCAAGTAAAAAGTTCCTTCGCACCGTGCTATACAACACTTACCTTTAAAAATCACCTTGAATTTCTCCAATATAGATTCTTGGTTTGTTTCGTTAAGAGCACAACCGCTTACGTGCAAAAAGGAGCCAAATTATCCTCCGATATCCATATCCTCGCCCCAATTTGTTATCATCTTGGCAACGTTTCTCGAGACAAACATAAGTAGGATACCTTCAATGTCCACCCCAACAACACGTTTCAACACTAACAAAATCATTATAGGCAATTAAGAAAGCTTACATAACCCAAGAGTTAATGCTACAGGATCCAAAAACTTTTGCTTAGAACCCTCGTTATCCAATTCTAGTCAACACCCATACCACCTAAATACGACAACTTCACTATGCCAAAACCTTCCTATAGCGTAATAGAATCCGAGGTTAGGAATGATTAATATTCTTTCACACGCCCCATGACATGACATGTAGAGGTCACGTTCCTACAACAGAGCAGGAATCCGAAAACCAAACGCCGATAGGAAGATACAGGAGCAACAGAGGCAATCAATGGTGAATGTCCCTCTAGAACAGAAACAAATGACCCAAATGTAGCCATGCGCATTGGATTAGAAGGCCTCATGGTTTTTACAGGTTGTTTGCACGTCAAAACGGGCAACATTGCATGGAGATGGAAACGACAAGCCAAACCTACAAAAATTGCCAACTCAAACGATCTAAATCGTTAACACGAATAAACCTGACAAAAGCAAAACGTTTACCTGCTTTGGATCTATGATTAGGAATAAAAACGTCTATCACCTTCCTATACCCCTCACAAACCTTCCACAATTCCTTCGACCCAAGATTATCAGGAAAATTGGTTACAAAAATAGATTTAGAAATACGAACAGCTTGGTCTTCATTAGAACGTTGAGCAGGCATGGTGACAAAAAGAGGAACAACCAAACCTTAAAAAGAAACAGCAGACGACAAAACCCTAAAAAAATAATAAAAAAATCAAATCCAAATGAACTCGTCACACATGATAATGATAAATCCAAGGAGATCAGAAAAATATGAATCCACAATCGATCAATGAGAGATGAATATCACTCCAATCAAGAAAATTGATCAAGATCAAAACCCTAGATTTAGCAACTACGTCGAACCAATCATAAAACCAATTAAAGAATACAATTCATCGATACAATCACAGGGATCGAACGTTATTACGTATCGGAGAAGGATTAGGATAAATCACCAAATCTTGTGAATGGACCCATTCGACTTATATTTTATCTATAAGAGTCAAACTATTACTCGTTTAACTAAGTTGGCATAAAAAAAACCGTTGGCTAAACAGGAAACAAGTCAAATAAAACAAATGGGTTGAAACTTGAAAGTCAACTAGTATTTTTCACGCACACAACATCCTAAACCATTTTACACGAAACATAAATAGCATAATGTCGAAATATTTCTGTACATATTGACACACTACCTATATATTAAAAAAGTTGATATATCTTGGACAATAAGTCTTTGGGGCCAACTAAGACCGACCAAAGAAGCAACTAAAAAGTTCTATGTTTTGACACATTACCCAACCTAGATCCACCCATATTGCCACCTTTATATAGCCCTTTTTTTAGAATGGCACCTCTGTATAACACTATATACGAACTAGGCAATTACAGTTTATGGGTTTCGTTCAAATCACCCTCTCGTGTTGCAAGTGATGATTTTTATTTAGCATTCACTTTGTTTTTTGACTTGCTTAAAAAAAACTAATACCAAACATTAAAACCATTTCATATTTTCAACTTAATACATGACTCTGTAATTGCACATTTATCTTACTGCCACTTTTTGTTAACTTAATGGCTAGTTCATTGTGAAGACTACGATCACAGTTACATGTGGACCACGGGTAACCTTTTTGGTTCTCATGTATCACAATTCCAAATTCCACATGTGGATCAACTCCATATGGGACTTTACATAGCCCATTGGACTAGATGGGCTAGAAGTGTTAGAGATGACCATGAAAAAGACTGTGTCAAAGTGTCTTTTCTCAATCAAATAGAAAATATATTAGCTGCAGATTTCATAACATGGTTGAATCACTTATAATATATTTATTAACATTTTGATTTATTGTAATCCTTGTAACAAAAATGCCACACGCCATGCCCGCACTACCTGTCATAGGTCAACTATCATGCTAGTGTCATACGTAGTGGCAGAGATAGGGAGAGGGCCTAGGGGCAAGTGCCCCCCTAGCGAAAAATTTTGTAGTGTAAATTTTCTAAAATACCCAGTTTTTTTGTAATTTGCCCCTACCCCCGCTAAGAACCACTTTCCAGTGTAGTTTTTTAAAATTATCATAAAATGCCCCCTCGACCAAAAATTTCTCGCTCCGCCTGTGGTCATACATCCACCAAATGGTGTGAATAAGAGGAGATTATAGATACTTAAGTTAAATATTACCAAGATAGAGAAAAATAAATTCATACATGAAACATGCTCTATACATACGAGTCTATATTTTCATGTCTTCGTAAAATAAATAAATGTATTTTCGTGGCATAGCGCATTTACTTTGTAAAATTATGCTGCTCATTGTATTTGATTTATAACATAGTAGTAAATTAATTTTGGCTCAGTTCAAGAAGAAAACCAAGTATGGTTTAAGAATGGCTTTTTAACTCTATGAATCAACACCAAAGCTTTTAATACTGCTAAATATGTCTATTAACTCTACACGAGATTGCTGAAAGATATATGAAGAATGAGAAAAAAGAACCCTTACCTTTCATTGTCTTTTGGATATGTTTCACAAGTGAAGGTGAATCGTCCATATAGATTCCATCATGCGAGTCATCCTCCCTCAGAAGAAAATTTGATTTCTATATATTAAATAAAAAGGTAATCAACATGTAAATATTGATGAATGTATATGTATATAAAAGCTAAAGGTGGAAAAGGGCACGTTTGTTTAAGCGGAAACACTTTATTTTCAACTATCAACTTCTGCTTTCAAATCATGAAACGAATATACCTAACCTTAACCGCCTTATAACTCCTTGAGAAACAACAGTTAGTTGGTCTTTGAGGTATTGCCATGAAGATCCATAAAACCATTTGATAAAAATCAATCAAC